>BQNB010037367.1:0-49492 GCA_026074375.1 Tanacetum coccineum | reverse complement strand
TAAAGACCACAAAAGAAAGCATGATAGTGATGATGATAAAGACGATGATGATAATGAAGGCCCTTCAGCTGGATCAAACTAGGGTAAGTCATCAAAAAGGAGAAGACATGATTCAGGTGCTTTTGGTTCAGCTCAACCTCCTACAAAAGATGATGAGAAAAGTTCAAAGAAACTACGGGAGTCTGATGCATCTGCTTCTAAACAACATCCAGCTCTCACTTCAACTGGATGGCAGATCACTGACATAAGAGATGCTGGTGCTGACTCTTCGATACACAGATCTGATCCCGAATTAGAACATTTTGAACAATCTTCAGATGACATTCCAATGCAGGATGAAGGGAATGACTCAGATACGGAGGACACTAACAACGCTCACATTCCCAAGGTGTCGACCACTACGTGGTTTAAGCCTATTCCAGAAAGTGAGAGACCTGCTACACCTGAACCAGAATGGACCATTCCCCCGAATGATTTCTCAAAACCAGATAATAACTGGGCAAATACATACGCCACAACGTATAAAGCTCCTGAGGAGAACAAGCTTCAAAGAAAGACGTATGATATTGGGTCATTCATCAAATGGTTCTGCAGACGAACAGGAAAGAAGAAGCTCTGCAAAGTTGATTTAGAAGGTCCAGCATTTAACCTTGTTAAAGCCTTTCATAAGAACAGCTTCTTTCTTCAATATCAGATGGATGAATGCCATAAGCTGCTGTCAAATAAGGTTGATTTGTATAATCTTGAGGGTCATCAAATTCTGCAAAATGTATAAGAACCACTGCCCTTAGGAGGACCACCAGGTCAGGTAACTATTCAACCACAATTCTTCTTCAACAAGGATCTGGATTATCTTCTGACAGGTGACAAAGAGCGAAGAATTGCCTTATCCATATCCAAGCTCAAAGCCGCTCGTTACCTAGACTTTGGCCTTGAAGAATTAGTTCCATCTTTATGGGTTGAAAGTGAACTCGAATATGACATCAGTGCGGTCTATGGCATCACTCACTGGTGGTTTAGAAGAAAGGAATTCTACATCAACAAACACAGTGAGACCTCTGATCCCCCCCCCCCCCCCCCCCCCCCTACGCAGTTAGTCGCAGATGCGACATTCTCAGTGTGATCAGTTGTCAAGTATTCGGATAAGTACGGATAACAACTACCCTAAGAAGTATTCTACGCCGTGCTGATTAACAAGAGTACAAGATCTCAGAAAAAGGATTTCAAAAATCTTCATCCAAATGATTTTAAAGATCTGTTCTACTTACATATCTCAAGACAAAATCTCAAACCCATTGCCCAAGACAGACCAAGACTAGTCTTCACACAATAATCAACTTGTGGATAAGAAACTGGTGATCAGAATCGTGTGGGGGAGACTTATAGCTCGGGCATTGAAAGTTATTACAACTAAAGATAACCTTGAACGTCCAAATTGGGATGCAGCTGACTATTACTTCAAAGAAGATTACACGATTGTCCCTAAGCCAAGAGCCGTTGTCTACAGAGACAGAAATGATCAAAGAAAGTTGATGAGGCTGAAAGAGCTACACAAGTTTAGTGATGGGACGTTGACAAGAGTAATGGAAAAACTGGACCACATGGTTAAAGCTTTCTCTGTTCAGTACATAAGGCAGGTGACTAGAGTGGTCAGAGGATGACAAGAGAAGAAGCAAAGACTTCATCACTGCGATTGAGAAAAGACTACAGATCAGGAGGATCTTTCGAAGTCTAGAAAGCTTTGTTGGAGGAAGAATAAGAGATATTGACTACAGGCTGATCAACAGAACAACGTGACGACATCCTCGTTACAATAAAAAGGTCAATTTTGTCTCTTATTGTGAAAAATATATCATGTACATTAGTAAATAGTTAATCTTTTGATGACTAAGTGTAGGAGTAATTGATATCCCTCAACGATTAAGGGGGAGCAGTTATATGTTTCATACACGACTTGCGAATTAAGGACACACTTTTCTCCCAAATTTTATAACATATTTAAATCAATTGATATCCAAAATGTCAAAGGGTTTAAAATTTTTGATAAGGGGAGAAAATGTGATTAAAATATGTGTATAATAATAACCGTGATTATTAGGACTCATATACTCCGCCCAAACGTGCTAACACGACTTGTAAATTAAGGACACTACTTTTCTCCCAAATTTTATAACATATTTAAATCAATTGATATCCAAAATGTCAAAGGGTTTAAAATTTTTGATAAGGTGATAAATGCTTAATTGTATATATGAAAAACCCGAGATTTTGCCAAATAAAAGCCAATAAAATGCCAAAAGAATAGAAAAATGTGTGCTTTTGTGTCTATTGTACAGGAAAGGATAAAAAGGACAAAAAGAAGCAAAAACCGACAAGGAAACGGAAGAGACAAGTCAAGAGTAAAGAAATAGCCAAAGATCAAAGCCGGATCAGCCGATACAGCAAGAAAGAAAGCCAAGTGAAATCCCAAGGACCAAAAGTGACAAGTGTTCAAAGTTTAGAGGCCTATTTGGAGTTTTGAAGTTCAAGGATTTAATTTGTCAAATGTGGAAAGATGTTATTAAAGAAGAAAAAGAAGAAGGAAACCACAAGGGCTGAAAGTGACAATGTGAAACCTGTTTTTTACACTGCAAAAGAGCGGGTGAAACGCAGGGACCATTATTGCAAATACTCCAAAGATTTAAACAGAATACGCGTTTTTTGAACTGCCTCTAACCGCCTAACAAGATTTCCCGCCCTTTTTCGTTAACAACCCAATCACCAAAAATCCACACCCCCGCTCCTTTTTAACACTTAAATTCGTTCACAAATCACTTCCCAATCATTTCGACCACGTGGCATCACCTGATTGGATCGAACACATCATCAACTTAATCAAACGGCTAGAAATGGATTTAAATATGATCAACGGCTGAAATTCCACAAGCTCTCAACCTCTCCTCTTCCATCCTCTATAAATAGGAAGCCTAGGGCTCATTTTTCAGTTGTTGTTTTTATTTTCAATTTTTAGTTTGTATTTTGTCGAATTTAAGCTTTTTCTTTCAAAGTTTTTAGCAATTAGCTTTTAAGCACTTGTACTCTCTTCTTCCCTCTTGTACTTCATCAATTTAGCAATAACATTCAGTTTACAAGATTCTTGTGAGAATTGACGGTTATTGATCATTTGATAAACAATCAAATCTTTCGAAGTGTTACAAAATATTTTCATAAGAAACACTTAGTCTGACTTTTCAAATCAATTTTCTCTTTATGCTAACTGTTTCATTACAGGATAACTTAAAGATGGAGATGGAATTTCCCATTTCCTGAGCCTCAAATATCAAGTGAATAACCTAATGCTCAGACACGACCTACACTTGTTATGAAGTTATGAAAGACCTCATAAAGGTGTCAAAGCTTCCGCAAACTCTGACATCGTGTATTTCTTCACAAGTGCACAAGATGGCGATCCATTACAATATAATGTAAGATTATGTTTGGGCAATGATCTCAAGAAAGCTCAAGATCACAATCAAAGATAAGTCTAAGATGAATCAAAAGATCTCTATCCCAAATGTACAAGATATCAAATGTCTACGAGCAAAAGACTGAAGTGATTAAGTTTGGTATTTTCAGGGGTGACCTCCCTTAGGGGGAGATTGTTAGATATCAGAAAAAGACTTGGTCACCCAGTGTATTTTACTGTTTATTATAGCTCGTAGTTTAATAGTTAATAGTACGTTTTTCGGTTTTAAGTCAGGTACGAATACCCGGTATATTATAAGTACTATATAAGCCTCTTTCAACTTTGGAAGAGGCAAGCTAGTCATTTACTCTTTTCATAGAAAACATATTTTCTCTCTCTAGAAAACTCTCTCTAGTGTTTCTCTCTCTAGAAACTAGCCAAATCCAAGAATCGACCCCGTGTTATGATATGGAATATACCACAATATAGATCAAGATTCTGCACATATGGTGGCTGCATCTAAAGTTACCATGCTCAAAACAAGTAAGTTTGAGTTATGGAGGATAAGGATTGAACAATACATCCAGATGATAGACTATGCACTGTGGGAAGTCATAGAGAATGGTGCAACCTTGCCAAAAATAGCAGTTGAAAAAGTGATGCCTATTACATCTACTGAAGATAAGGCTCAGAGAAGATTAGAAGTAAAGGCTAGAAGTACTTTAATGATGGGCATTCCCAATGAACATCAGTTAAAGTTTAACTCTATAAAGGATGCTAAGCTGTTGCTGGAAGCTGTAGAAAAGAGATTTGGTGGGAATGCAACTACTAAAAAGACTCAAAGAAATCTCTTAAAGCAGCAATATGAAAGCTTCACTGCTCCAAGCTCAGAGATGGTTGATCAAACCTTTGATAGGCTTCAAAAGCTTGTGAGTCAGTTGGAGCTTTTGGATGAAAAGCTTTCACAAGAAGATGTTAATCAAAAGTTATTATGAAGCTTGCCACCTGAGTGGAACACACATCCTATTATGTGGAGGAATAAAGCTGAGTTAGAAACAATGAGCATGGATGATCTCTATAACAACCTTAAGGTATATGAACTAGAAGTCAAAGGGATGTCTAGCTCAAGTTCAAGCACACAGAACATGGCTTTTGTGTCCTCTTCAAATAACAACTCTAACAGCTCTAATAAAGCAGTTAATGCTGCTCATAGAGTTACTACTGCTAGCACTCAAGTTAATACTACTTACTCTATAAATATTGATAACTTAAGTGATGTTGTTATTTGTTCATTCTTTGCTAGTCAACCAAATAGTCCTCAACTTACACATGAGGACTTGCAACAAATCCATCCTGATGACATAGAAGAGATGGATTTGAGATGGCAAATGGCCGTGTTGACTATGAGGGTCAAGAAGCTTGAAAAAAAAAGAAGTTCAAGAACTCATGGGCTGAAGAGGTTATATAAAGTTAGTTTGAGTGCTAGGGTAGAATCCTCTGGAGAAGAAGAAAGTTTAGATGAGGATGCATCCAAACAGGGGAGGATTAGTGATATTGATGCTGATAAAGATATTACCCTGGTCAATGTTCAAGATGATGCTGAAATGTTTAATGCTGATGTTTTAGATGGTGAAGAGGTGTTTGTTGCAGAACAAGAAGTTGTTGCTAAAGATGTGAATTTAACTGTTGATGAAGTTACTTTGGCTCAAGCACTTGCAGCTTTGAAAAGTGTAAAACCCAAGGTAAAAGGGGATGTTATAGAAGAGCCAAGTGTACCAGTTAGTGCTGACAGTACTTCAATAAAGGTTAGTGCTGCTACAACAAAAACTGCTACAATTCCAACTCCAAGGAAAGGAATTGTTATTACTGAGCTGGGTACACCTACAATAATGAGATCTTCACAACATCCATCACAGGAAAAAGTTCAGGACAAAGGCAAAGGGAAATTTGTAGAACCTGAGAGGCCTGTGAAGAAGAAAGATCAAATCAGTTTTGATGAAGAAACTGCTAAAAGATTACAAGCTGAATTTGATGAGGAAGAAAGACCTGCAAGGGAGAAGCATGAAGCCAATGTTTCTTTGACTGAAACATGAGATGATATTCAAGCAAATATTGATGTTGATTATCAATTGGCTTAAAGACTGCAAGCAGAGGAACAAGAAGAGTTGTCTATGGAAGAAAAGGATAAACTTTTTCAACAACTCTTGGAGCAAATAAGAAAACACTTTGCAGCTAAAACAACAGAAGAAAAGAGGAACAAACCACCAACACAAGCTCAAAAAAGAAAGATCATGTGTACTTACCTCAAGAATATGGAAGGAAACAAGCTTAAGGAATTGAAGAACAAATCTTTTGATTCTATTCATAAAATGTTTGACAGAGCTTTCAAGAAGGTAAACACATTTGTAGATTTCATAATAGAGTTGTTGGGAGGTAGTTCAAAGAGAGCAGGAGAAGTGCTAACACAAGAGAGTGCTAAGAAGCAGAAGGTGGAGGACGATAAAGAAACAACATATCTTAAACAGCTAATAAAAGTCATTCTTAATGAAGAAGAGGTAGCAATTGATGCTGTACCTTTAGCTACTAAGCCTCTAACCTTTGTTGACTGGAAGATTCATAAAGAAGGAAAGAAAAGCTATTATCAAATAATAAGAGCTGATAGAAAGTCTCAAATGTACTTGGTCTTTAGTCATATGCTTAAAAGTTTTAATAGGAAAATTTTAGAAGATCTGTACAAGTTGGTAAAAGCTAAATATAAGTCAACAAGACCAGTGGAAGACTTGGATTTGGTGTTATGGAGTGATTTGAAGACAATGTTTGAACCACATATAGAAGATAAAGTCTGGAAGTTACAACAAAGGTACAAAGTTTTGAGCTGGAAGCTATTTGACTGATGTAAAGTACATTGCTTGAGTTTGCAATCTAGAATGATTTACATGCTGGTAGAAAAGAGATATCCCCTTACACCACCTACAATTACAGATATGCTGAACAAGAAGCTTCAAGTTGATTATTTTAGTAAAATGGCATATTAGCTTCTTAAACTTCTCATAAAATAGATTAAGAATCAATGACGTATTTAGAAGCATCCTCCTGGTGATTATGGAGCTTTTAATAGAGAAACTTGATGATTTTGGAGATAAATATCAAGTTTAGGGGAGGATTGCTGGGATTAAAAGTCATCTTAATGTTGTTGGAGTTACTACTGCTCAAGTTGAAGTTAGTGCTGCTCAAGAACTTCAAAGAAAAATACTAAGTGTTTAAGACTGTTAGTACAAAGTTAGTATTGCTAGTACTAAGTTACTACTGCTAGGCAAAGTTAAGACTGCTCAGAGAATTATGCTAAGTGGTTAGTACTGCTAGTACCAAGTTAATACTGTTAGTACAAAGTTAATGTTGTTGAGGAGTTATAACTGCTGGAACAAAGTTAGTACTGCTGAGTTAGTTAGTACTGCTTATGTGATTTGTATGAGTTATTTGTGTAAAAGATATGTATAACTTATTTGTTTAAAAGATTTAATATACTTAGGAAAGTATTGTAAGCCGTTTAGGACTCCTTGGTGCATAAAAAGAGGTCCTAGGGCATAGATTTCGATGTACTAATCAAATATCTAGAAACGAGTCATTCATAGAATTATCATAGCTTCAAGGTCTTTGTAACCCTAATACTTTGAGAGTATTCGTATTTTTTGCTTAATAATATTGGAGCTTTTATGTTTTGTTGAATTATATGTTCATTGTATTTACTGTTTCATTGATAAATCTTCTTAATATTAAAGATTAGATTCCGCATAATCTTTAATACATTCAAACAAAGTTTCTACTATAATTGTGTTAGATTTATCTAATATAACTAAACCTTATACAAGCTTAAGGAATTCGATCTATTGAAGTGGGATCAACATTCAATCTCCATAGAAATTTCGCTAGTATTTTCAGAAGGTGATGTATCTTTCATCTTGAATTTATTCAAGTTCTTCGGCCCTCCCACTTATTTCTTGAGACAAAAGATTTTTCTCCAAGAATTCAACATACCTTGCAACAATAATTTTGTTTTAAGGTGGGAAGTAGAAATAGTAACCCATTGTTTCCTTTAGGTGTCCTATAAAGATACACTTAGCAGACCTTTGTTGGAGTTTGTTAGGTGTTGGGAAATGTATTGTAAAAGACTTAATACTGGTAGTATAACAGTTAAGTCTGGTAGTATTAGTTAGTTCTGTCAAGTACTAAGTTAAGTCTGGCAGTACTATAGTTAGTACTGGTAGAGTGGCAGTACTATAGTTAGTACTGTTCGTGTTTAGTTAAGTCTGTTTATGTAACAGAATAGTTAATAGTTATCTTAGAGATATCTTATGAAAGGATATGCATTATCCTTTCACACGTTTTGTAAAGCCTATTAGGGTTTCCTTGGTGTATAAAAGCAACCCTACAACATAGTGTTTAGGTATCCAAACCTAATAGAAATCAATAGCAATATACGAAGTTAGTTTTACAATTGTTCTTCTTAGTACTTGTGTTAAGATTCCGCATTAGCATAAGTATTCATAGTCATTGTCTCTCACATAGTTAACTTGGATTTGTTCAAGTTAGTTATTGTCATACAAAGGCTCAACAGATCCAAAACCTTGGACCTACAAGTGGTATCAGAGCCACTAGAGGGACTTTAAGTAAGAAGAATTACAAGACACAAAGAATACTTTCAGATCTAGAAAAAGTCTCAACTGCTAATGATGGAATTTCTCAAACCTTAGTGTGATGATGTATCAAAACTTGAAGATGCATCAAAAACAATGGTGGATTTGCTAACAATAAACCAAAACAACAATCAATCATCTCTACTGCTACCACTATCCTATTCAAATATCAAACTTTCCAATTCTAAGAAGGAGGAGTTGTATATGGGCCATGGTGATAGAGCAGTGCACCTTGAATATATCGATAATGATGTTTGGAAGGTAATTCAAAATGGAAATTCTAAGAAGAGAATTTCAACCGGAAAAGATGGTGTCATTAGAGTACTTCCACCAGTATCTGCTGCAGAAATTCATGCTGTTGAAAAGGAGAGGAAGGCTAGAACCATCTTACTTATGGCCATTCCCAAGGAACATCTAAGAAGATTTCATGGAATGGACGATGCAAAAGAAATTTGAGAAGCCATAAGGACTAGGTTTGGAGGTAATGTAAATTCAAAGAAGATGCAGAAAGCTGTTCAAAAACAACAATTTGAAGCATTTTCTATATCCAGTTCAGAAGGGTTGGAAAAAGGATACGATAGATTCCAATAGCTACTCTCACAGTTTGAAGCTCATGGTGCTGAGGTTTCAAATGAGGATGCCAATCATAAGTTTCTCAGGGCTTTGCCTTCAGCTTGGTCAAATCTGGCAATGACAATGAGAACCAAACCAAAAATTGACACTCTATCCATTAATGACTTGTACAATAATCTTAGGGTTTTTGAACAAGAAATCAAAGGTGCATCAAAGACATCTACCAGTGCTCAAAATGTTGCTTTTGTTTCACAAAGCAGGAGCAACACTAACAAGGTTAAGTCTGGTCTTACTGGTACCTTCAGTACTTGCAATCCTTCTACTTCTTCTTCCAATATTCCAGAAAGAGAAGCTCCTGCTGGTTTTGCTGATGAAGTCATTTACTCAATCTTGCCAGCAATCAGATGATTTGGAATAAAAAAACCTGCTTCATGAAGACTTAGAACAGATTGATGATGTGGACATTGAAGAGATGGATATAAACTGGCAGATAGCAATGATTGCTATTCGAATGAAGAAATTTTACAAGAAGACTGGAAGGAGAGTTCGAATTGATGGAAAGGCACCTGTTGGTTTTGATAAAAAGAAGCTTGAATGTTACAAGTGTCACAACACTGGTCACTTTGCTAGAGAATGCACATCAAAGGGGACCAATGATGGCAAGAAGAAGACAGACTCGGTTTATCAAGATCAAGAATCTGGGAAGCAAGAGAAGAATCAGATCGGTTTGCTGACTATGGATGATGGTGTTGTCAATTGGGGAGATCATACTGCAGAAGAAGAGACAAATCATGCACTCATGGCAATCAGCTCAAACTCTGAGGTATCATTATGTTCTAAAACTTGCATTAATTCATATAATAACCTTAAAACACTGTGTGATGAACAAACGAATCAGTTAGGTGAACAAGAAGCAAAAATACTTGCCTATACTCTAGCTGTTAAGAAATTAGAAGCTCAAATTGTTACTTTTCAAAAGCAGCAATTATCTCTAAATGAACAGCTTACATTTCAAGCAAATGAAATATATGCAAAAGATGAAAAGCTTAAAAAATATAGGAGATATAGGAATGAAAGCTATAAAAGAAAAGGAACAATTGCAAAAAACAGTAGATTCATGGAAAAATTCTTCTAAAAATCTTTGGAAATTAGTTGATTCAGGTATGACTTCAAACAGTAAAATTGGCTTAGGATATGAAATACACTCAAACAATGAGGTTTTAAGCTATGAGGAGGAAATGAATCATTCTGTGCTCAAGTGTATAGAAGCAGACTATATTAACAAACCTTTGTATAGTAGATTTACAAAGACTGATAGTTTCAAAGGAGTTTCACATCCATTAACTGGAGACTATACTCCTAAATCACAAGAGGAAATTGATGATTCTTTGTATGTTTATGGTAAAAAGGGACCTCAAAAGCCTGAAATTAGTAACTCAGCTGTCAATTCCACTAAGCATTCTACCTGTCAATCAAATGACAGTGAAAGATATTTTGGAAATCCCTCTGAGCACACTTCTGAGTCTGAATCAGAAAGTATAAGTGTAACAAATGAGAAGTCTACATCTAAGTCTGTTACAGCAAATGAAAAAGTTGTGTCTCAATCAAAAGAAGTTGAACCTAGTTGTGTAACACACATAAAAACTCCTAGGAAACAAATAAAAAATCCAGAGACACATGAAGTTAAAAGTAAGAACTGGAATGAAATGATGGGAAGAGAACTAGGAGAAGGGTACTCTTTCATCAAGAAAAAGTGTTTTGTTTGTGGTAGCCTAAGTCATTTGATCAAAGATTATGACTATTATGAAAAGAAAATGGCAAGAGAGGCTGAGCTTAAGAAACAAAGGGTCTTTAATACTGGTAACAGGGTGGCAAAACCAGTATGGAACAATGCAAACAGGGTTAATCGTGCTAATCAATTTGTACCTAGACCAGTACAACTCAATACTGTTAGGCCTAATGTTAATTCTGTCAGGCCTAATGTTAATACTGGTAGGGCAAATGTTAATACTATTAGGGAAAAAGTTAATTCTGTTAGGCCTAATGTTAATTCTGTCAGGTTTAATGTTAATACTGATAGGGCAAATGTTAATTCTGTTAGGCAAAAAGTTAATACTGGCAGTTTTAATGTTAATCCTGTTAGAACTAAACAACCAGTACATACTAGTAACTCAAAAAGTTTTAGTCCTATCAGACCCCAAGTGAATAAGGTAAATCAAAGAAATCATTTTTCAAAATCACATTCACCTGTGAGAAGACCCATTGTTAAAAATACAGCAAGAATAGCGTATTCTCATGCTGTAAAGGGAAATTGGGGCGCTATTGTTAAGACCTCAGCAGGTTATAATTGGAGGAGAACAAGACCAAACTCCAATTATAATAGTGGATCCAATTTTATTAGAACTGTGAATGCTAAAGGACCACAAGGCAGACCCAAGCCTGAAAAGGCCTGGGTCCCTAAGAGAAACTAATTTCTCTTTTTCATGTACAGGATCATCCACTCAAGAACATGGAGGACAAAGGCATATTTGATAGTGGATGTTTAGGGCACATGACTGGTAACAAGGATCACCTGGAAGATTTTGAAGAATTCAAAGGGGGATATGTTACCTTTGGAGGTAGCAAAGGCTACATAACTGGTAAAGGTAGAATAAAAGTTGGTAATTTAGAATTTAATAGTGTGTCTTTTGTAAAAGAACTAGGGCATTTTAACCCTTTCTCAATATAACAAATATGTGATAAGCAGCATAAGGTTCTTGTAGGTCTCAGCCCTAGATAGATCTTTTAAGCCTGTGAAGGATATAGAGCACTAATGTAATCAGAAGTAACTCTGTGAGAGACTCTAACAAAACAATCTATTGTTCACGCGGAAAATAAACAATAGTACTAAAGAAGAATTACTAAATACAATACTTTGATCCTCTATGGATCTTTTCTATTAATCGTAAAACTGTTTCTTGATTGTTCAATTCCCCATCAAATCTAAACCGTGCGGTTTCATTTATAGATATGAAACCCTAAACTAATTCTCCTAGAATTACGATTGCATGAGTCTATCTATTACTTCTCATGTCTATCCATACTAGAACTTATCCCAGAGTCACTACGTTACTCTACCAGGACTAATAATATAACCAGCAGGAACTATATACCTGCCAGTAGGAACTTTAATACTAACAGTAGCAATTACTCTACCAGTAGGAACTACATACCTACCAGTAGGAACTAATAAATACAAATATACCTAACAATCCTCCCCTAAACTGGAATTTGACATAGTTAACTTCCAGTTTCCTAGATAGATCTTCAGTCTTTAAAGCTGTGAGGATTGAAACAGCAACAAAAACAGCAGCCAAATTGATTGACGTTAAACATCTTAACTCATCCATCTTGAATCAGCAACCAACTTAGACCACCTCAGTAACATCCATCATCTGGGTTACATACGAGTTCTCATCACATCCCATGGGTGTGTTAACTCCGGTAAGAGGTGAATCACAGAAAGTAAATGGATTTGATGAAGCCATTACCAAGTAGCCATTAACTCTGGACTAGCATCTATATTGGTCCTAGAAAAAGGAATGCCAAGGAAGATTGGAACCATGTTCCAACAACTGCAAACTTAAATCATATGTGTAGAGTACTATATGACTTGGGCAAGTCCATCACCAGCATAAAACCGATGTGATTTGTCATTACCTATAGCCTTTTGCTCAGGACTAGCCACTTTTTATCTCAAGAATATGGCAAGTGATAACCATCCTAGTTTTGGGTAACTGGCAACCATCAACGTATTTTTATAAGCCTTTAACCACATTTAGCCGTTGCTTGTGGGCTAGACAATCTTGGTACCCAGAAAGGGATTACTCCCATAGTGGAGTTGCAAACCAACTCAACGAATTGGTACATGAAACATTTGGACCATTTGAAAGATGACCCTATAGGTTTTAAGCAAACCATTAACATCTATATCAATCAATTCTGGTACAAGACTGGGAATTGAAACCAAAACTCATAATTCTAGCCCTAAGGCCGGGAATTTATACCGCATAATGATGTGCACCTCCAAAAGAGAAACTTTGAAAACAGGTGCCATAAAACCATTTTGCACACAAAATATTGTATCACATAGAAGAACAAATTTGAGCCAAAAAGGAATTAAAGCTCAGATGCATATCTGAACATTGTGATGCCAACAAAAAAAAATCAAAAACCACAAAAGCCATCCAAAAGTACCTGCAACAAACAAAACTATACATACAAAAAGAAACAAAGTATATACAAGATAGTAACATAGTACCAAACTTATGCAGAGGGAACACTAGAAGCAAGCTGATTCTTGATGAATTGAATCAGTTGCACAACATATGTCATGTCATTCCCTATACCATTTATCTCCACTTCCAACTTATGCTTCAGCATCTTCTTCAATGAGTGAAGCTGAGAAGGAAAATGGTGTATCTGCAAACATTTATAAGAACTTGCATTAAATGTATTCAGCACATGAACACCAGAAAATGGAAACAATTTCCAGCTACGAATAACCCACTCCTGTTGATCATTCCAAACTTCAACACTTGAACCACCAGTAGTAGACTCAAACAAAACATGAAGATCTCCCCACAAAATCATTCCTGTACCAAGCTAAGGGTTTGACTCATAATGCTTAACAACCCTTCCATATAACTTAGACAATCTTGTCTATCAAGCAAGTGCAGAATCTCTCTAAGATGAGTAAAGTATTTGGTGTGACACCCCCCATAAAATCGACAACGCAGCGAATACCACTTTGGGTGCTACTTCATAGTATAGAGTACGAATTACAAAAACTACTTCAAAGAGACGTTAATAAAATGTCACAATCGATTTAAATAAATCATAGTAAATCTAGGTCCCATAATTTGCAATATTAAGTAGATTATAAGATTTCAAACATGATCAATGTATAAAGTATCGGAAACAATTAACGAATGTGAAGAAAAACACAGTCCTTAAAGCTTTGATATCCACGCGACTTTCTTGCTCCCAATGCTCAGCTAGCAAGATAATAACCTGAGATAAATACAGCAAAAACCGGTCAACAATAAAGTTTGGTGAATTCATAGATTTAAGTAAAAGCAGTGTTGAAATAATTTAAGTAATATTTCAGAAGAAAAGTAGCGTTTCAACATTCAAAGTATTTTTTTTTATTCAAAATCCAAGTAGTGATTCCATAAATCAGGAAGTATTTAAAAGTGGACCACAAGACTTAAGTAATGATGGACTAAGTATATATTTTGAAGTCCAAAACAAGTAATGTAGACAAGAGAAACAAATTCACCAAGTCTAAGTATATATTATTGCACTAAGCTCATGACACCGACACCTTAACAAGATTTTTGCCCCAATAAAAGTAGGGTATACTGCTATAACCCCAAGGATACCTCAAATGTTAAATGCGTCACATGGTTATCTAAAAACCATAAAGTCCGGAAAAGTAGACGGGGATTGTCAGTCCCGATAGATCTATCCACAACATTCGCGCTCACTACAATAGCAACTGACGGTTCATGATAAACAGGGGACTTAAGTAGCAGATAAAGGACTTAGGCAATAATATTCAGGCAATAATCTGGATAGCATACAATTTGAAAAGCACTTGCGTCCAAAGTAAAACAAGTAATGTGTTCAAAACTCACGGTTTTCATATATAGGAATATAATGATCTCAAATGATGTAGTAAACAAATCAAGCTTTAAATCAGTTCATAAGAAACAACCGTGTATCACACATGTTTTAGAAGTCATGTAGTAAGAAAGTAAAAAAAACTTTTGTAAAGATAGTCACGTAACGCTTAAGTAGTAGAAATCAATAAATTTACTTGGTAAAACGAGCATGTATTCTCACCCCGAAAACAGTTTATGAAAACCATTAAAAGAGAAAGGTGGGCTAAGAACTCACTATGAATATAAGCAACGCCAATCGAGAATCACACAAAGAGGTGAAAACGCCGAAATCAACCACGACCTATTAATATTAATAATAATTATAAATATTCGAATTACATAAATTATCAACTTATTTTGTTATATGCAAGATAGTTTGTTCTTAAGAATCCATTTAATCCATACTTCACTATTATTTCATTGTTACTTATTTTTGAAAATTTCGTCCTATTCAACTAGCAACTAGTACCGATTAAACTGAATTACATATGACCTCTACACTTTCTTATACTCATTCTTCAGGTTCATATACATCTTAACTTACTATCACACTTGCCCCAAAGGTTCTAAGTAAATTTTACTTTTCGTTAACTCTAGCTTATCATAACTAGCTCGAAACAGGGCCTGCTGAAAGTTATCAAAAGTTTGGCAACAGCAGGTGCCCTTAAAATTTGTATAAAAATCTGAAAAAATACAGTAGCTCCCACATATTATGTACAATCTTCAGTTTAAATTTCGTCCAAAAATATTAAGTTTTGACCCGCCTGCTCACAGCATCTTTACAATCGAATTTCTGGACAGCCTACACAGTTTTAACACTTAATCTTGTACAAAGGTTTTGACTAACTTTTACATCTTAAAAATCAACGAGGCCTAGTTCGTTTGAAAGTAGACTCGAAGTAGATAACTTTAGGGTCCTGAAAACCTAGAAAATCTTTTGGCATGACCAATATTATAACGTCGCAAAGTTGACCCAAATTCGGATATAAAAACTGCCATTTTCTGAAAATTGCCGAAACCATTTCCTAACTAGAATCGGCCATAACTTTTTCGTTTTTAAGAGTTAGAAGCTCTAATTTATCACTCTTGGGCTAGTCAGTCCATTGGCACCCAGAAAGGGTTAAATCCATGGAGGACTGAAACCATTTTCCACTTTCAGAACATGAATCATAGTAAGTGGAAGAACTATATGACTTTTGGCAAGTCATTACAGCCATAAACGGATTTGAGGTGTCTTTACCTGTAGCCGTTTGCTCAGGACTAGCCACTTTTTATTTCAAGAATATGGCAAGTGATAACCATCCAGTTTTGGGTAACCTGGCAACCATCAACGGATTTTATAAGCCTTTACCACATAGCCGTTTGCTTGTGGGCTAGACAATCCTTGGGACCCAGAAAGGGTTACTCCCATGGTGGATTGCAAACCATCTCAACTTATTGGTACATGAAACATTGGTCAGTTGAGAGACCCTATGGTTTTAAGCAAACCATTACAGCTATATCAATTCATTCTGGTACAAGACCTGGGAATTGAAACCAAAACTCAATTAATTCTAGCCCTAAGGCCTGGCAATTGAGAGCCATGGTTCAATTATTTCTAGCCATAAGGCCTGGGAATTGATACCCATAATGATGTTGCACCTCAAAAGAGAAACTTTGAAAACAAGGTGCCATAAAACCATTTTGCACCAAAATATTGTATCACATGAAAACAAATTTTAAGCCAAAAAGGATTTAAGCTCAGTTGCATATCAGAACATTGTGATGCCATCCAAAAACCTCAAAAACCACAAAAACCATCCAAAAGCACCTGCAACAATCAAAACTATACATACCAAAAGAAACAGAGTATATACAAGATAGTAACATTGTACCAGACTTATGCAGAGGGAACACTAGAAGCAAGCTGATTCTTGATGAATTTAATCAGTTGCACAACATACGTCATGTCATTCCCTACACCATCTATCTCCACTTCTAACTTATGCTTCAGCATCTTCTTCATGAGTAAAGCTGGGAGAGGATATGGTGTATCTGCAAACATGTATAAGATCTTGCCAGTAAATATTTCTAGCACATGAGCACCAGAAAATGGAAACAATTTCCAGCTGTGGATAACCCACTCCTGTTGATCATTCCAAACTTCAACACTTGAACCACCAGTAGTAGACTCAAACAAAACATGAAGATCTCCCCACAAAATCATTCCTGTACCAGCTAGAGGGTGGACATCATAATGCTTAACAACCATTCCATATAACTTTGATAGATCCTGTCTATCAAGCAAGTGCAGAATCTCTCTAAGATGAGTAAAGTATTTGGAAGAATTATCAGTGAAGTATAAAGCATTTACATCACCCAAGCCAGTAGGAACAACTTCCCATGCAGCAAATGCATGCCACAAAAGAGGGTTGGTATCATCATCAGTATCATCAGAGTCATCATCAGATACCACTTGAATGAAGGATTCATCAGGAGCATTCAAATCCACTTCAGAATATGACATCTTCCTTGTTGCTAGAGACTTCCTCCTGGTGCTATATGTCTTGATACCAGCAGCAGATGAATGACTTCTTGTCCTAGGTCCAGATGACCTAGAAACAGGGGGATCAACAAATGTATCAGGTGTAGCAGCAGGAGTAGAAGGTGGAGAATCAACAAATGGTGACTGATGGACATTAGTAGTAACACCAGCAGATGATTGATGTGAAGCATCAGGAACAGGAGTCTGTGGAACTACAGAGGATTTTGACTTCTTAGACCCAGGTTGTTCCACATCAGCACCTGGTCTTTTAAGTGACCTCCTTAGGTTCTGTGCTTGCAGATCAGCAGCAGCATTCCTAATCTTATCAAACTCAGCTTTGAGTTGATCATCAGTGAATGTCTTCACATATTTCAAAGTCCATCCTGTTGAATAAATTGCAGAGCTCTGATTTTTTACAAAGGTTCGCATAAAGTCCTTTTGTTGTGCAAAAGTCATTGGCTTATTTCTTTTCTCCTGCAACCTCTGTGCTTCAAACTTTCTTCTTCTTTCTGCAATAAGGGCAACCATCCTCTCTGCAAAATTGTCTTCATTAACATCAGGACCAAGTAGATCAGCAGTAAGTCCTTGATTTGCATGTACTTGTCCCATGATGTCTGACCAATCAGCATCTGTGTAATACTTGGCAGAATTTATCACATCCTCTTGCCTTTTCTTCTTCATTTCCTCTTGTACTCTAGCCAATTCAGCTTGTTCCTCTTCATAAAGTTTCCTTGCAGCCTCTGCTCCCAACCTGTCCTCCTCCATCTGTCTAAATGACCTTTCTTTGAGTGGAGGATCTTCCTCCACCATTGGAGATTTACCCTTGTTAGAGGGATCAGGAGAGAAATCAGAAGCAGTACCAGTAGGAACATCATTTCCATGAACAAATGCATCAGTGTGAATGGAGGAACTAGGAGGAAATTCAGTCGCTTGAGTGGCATCAGCAGGAACAGAAGAAGTGTCAGCAGCAATAGCAGCTGCCTTAGCTAGCTTGATCAAAGAATCCACCTCTTGTTCCTCATCTTCCTCGTTGTCAGATTCACTTAAAATCACATTCCTTCCCCTTGCTTTGAGTTTTGACTCCAAAAACTTCACTCTCTTTACCAATTTCCCCATCACATCCTTAAACAGTAGCTTGTGAGCTTGAAGCTCAGATTCCAAACTTCTAATTTTCTTCCCCTGTTCAGATACTAAAGTATACAAAGTTGTTAGAGTAAGAAGGTCCTCAGCACCTCCTGAGGTTGTACCTTCATGTGGAGCTGCAGTGGACCTAGAAGGAGAAGCAAAGAAAGATCCACCCAAGGGATCATTTACCACATTAGGGTCAGGATTGGAATTATTGTCCTTTGAAGAAGACTCAACATGAGGGTCAGAAGATGGACCCTGTTGATTCACTTGAGCACTAGGAGAAGTTGGTATTGGTCTGGGTGGTTTTAAAATTAGCTTATTCAGTTGAGCAACTAGAGTAGTGGGTGTTGGTTTTGGTGATGTTGATCCATGATCATGAGGAGAAACAGTTTAGTGCACAGGTTCTGTAATAGTTGCATGGTCAGTTTGAGGGTCGGGTGGTGCTGCCTCCCTTGATGTACCAGCTACAATGGCAGCTTGAGGAGGAGGAAGCATTGCAGCCACCAATGGCATATGGTCTCTAAGAAAATTCAGTCTCATATTTGCAAACATCTTGCTGGTCAGTCTAAATGCATGGTATGGTTTGGTATTCCTAGTTTCTATGTCCAGTATCATTTGTAGAAACCTAGGAAACATCAAAAATTTCTTAGAATTATTAATGTTATTTACCATCCCAGTAAAGATATAGCGAGACCAATTGTACTTCTTTCCCTCACACAAACAGATTAAAGCAATAGCCAAAGGGCTTCCAAACTGATCCCAACTCCCTGACTTAGTACTAAGACAATGTAAGAGAGTATGGATCAGGAACCTCCACTGAGGTGAGAATTTGTTCTTATGAAAGGTCAACTTTCCCTCAGTGGGGTAACCTAGATTATCCATGCCTAAGAATATGTCAGGTATAGGCATATCCACAATTCCCCCCTCATCATGTAACTGCAATTGACTCCTCACTAGTGATTCAGTGATTGTGTAAGGAGTCCCATCAATGGTGGCCACAATAGCTGGTGGACCTAACTCAGATGATCGGAGTGAGGCCGTAGACCAGAATTGGGTTATTAGGGAATCATAGATGAGTGGGTCAGTTACAATAGCATACCTAATGTGGGAATCAAGTAAAAAATCAATAACCTGATGATAATCGGTACTCCCTTTGGGTTTCTCCAAAAATCCAATCCTGTTGTGCTCATCGCGATATTTTAGGGCAGCCATTGATTCGACGGTAGCTTGAATAGGGTTGTGTGTTAATGCTGGTGTTAGAATGCAAGAGAGTTGCTACTGGTGGGTAGTAGGAATCACAATTTCGAAGGGTGAGTGGAATGAATAAAGAGGGCTGTAAAAATTAGGGTTTGATCTCAAAGGTAATTGTAAAAATGAGGGCAAACAGTGATTAACCCTTTAAATAGATAACCCTTTGATCAATTAAATGCCCACTTATCTCAGCTTTACTATTGAAATATAATAAAACTCAATTTAAGTTACTCGATTAAAGAAAAGTCAACCCTAACGAAAAATTAACAAGACCAGCAGGAACAACTCTACCAGCAGAAACCAGAAAGACAACCAGTAGAAATTGTTCAGCCAGTAGAAACCAGTATTACCACTAGTAGAAACTCTTGCAACACCAGAAATGACACAAATCCAACCAGAAGGAATTGTTCTCATCAAAATAAAGCTACACACACTATAAATCATTTCACTACAAAAGATTAGACCAAAACCACACATACCATATACATGGAAAAATAAAAGATTTAACTACAAGAATTAAAACTGCTAGTCTAATATCTGGAAAAAAAAATAAGGCTAAAAAAAGAAAAAAAAGAACTATTAAAAAAATACAGTAACAGTCCTCCCCTTAAATCCAAATCCTCCCCTTAAACAGAGGATTTATGGATTTAGCATCCCAATATGAACCACTAAATAATTAAATCTGGGTCCATCAAATGCTTTGGTCAATAAATCAGCCACATTATCATCTGTGTGAATTTTAAGCACCTGAATAAGATTTTTCTCATTTGCATCTCTAATAAAATGGTGCCTAATCTCTATGTGCTTTGTTCTTTGGTGAAAAACTGGATTTTTAACAATGCATATGGTACTCTGATTATCAATAAAGATTTTAGAGTTCATAAAATTGAACCCATAATCTAGCAATTGATTTTCAATCCAAAGTACCTGACCACAACAGTGAGCAGCAGCAACATATTCTGCTTCAGTGGAAGAAGTTGCCACTACTGTTTGCTTTTTGCACTGCCATGATATCAATCTTCTACCCAGAAATTGGCATCCACCAGTTGTGGATTTCCTATCACCATTGGAACCAGCATAATCACTATCACTGTAAGCTTCCAACACAAAGGGAGAATCTCTTGGGTACCATAGACCAAGTTTTGGTTGGCCTTTGAGATACTTAAAGATCTTCTTTACTGCATTCAAATTGGAAGTCAAAGGTGTGACCTGGTGTCTAGAACAAGCACTCACTGCAAACATAATATCTGGCCTTGAAGCTGTCAAATACATAAGTGAACCTATCATAGATCTGTATAGATGAACATTAACAGCATCATCAGGTTCATCCTTGGATTTAGGCTTAGCAGCTTCATAGGGTGTTGTTGCAGGTCTCACACTTTCCATATCAAATCTCCTAAGCATGTCCTGGACATACTTGTCTTGGCTGATAAAAATCCCATCAGGCTGTTGCTTGACTTGTAGACCTAAGAAGAATGTCAACTCACCCATAGCACTCATCTCAAATTCTCCTTTCATCAACACCTCAAACTCATCACACCAGGTCTGGTTAGTAGAGCCAAAAATAATGTCATCCACATAGACCTGTACTAAGATGATATCCCTGGAATTCTTCTTAATGAAAAGAGTTTTGTCTATAGTACCTCTTCTGTAATTATGCTTTAACAGAAAAGTAGACAATCTTGCATACCAGGCCCTTGGTGCTTGATGAAGACCATACAAAGCTTTCACAACTCTGTACACATGTTTAGGGTAGAAAGGATCTTCAAACCCTTTTGGTTGAGTAACATAGACTTCTTCATCAATTTCCCCATAGAGAAAGGCACTCTTGACATCCATTTGATATACCATAAAACCCATGTATGAGGCAAATGCTAAGAATAATCTGATAGCTTCAATTCGAGCCACTGGAGCAAACACCTCATCATAGTCAATGCCCTCCTCTTGCCTATGACCTTGAGCCACCAACCTTGCTTTATTCCTAACTACTATACCTCTGGCATCTCTTTTATTCTTAAGAATCCATTTTGTCCCAATAGCAGTTTTCCCTTCTGGCAAAGGCACAAGCTTCCACACATCCTGATTAACAAACTGTTGCATCTCCTCTTGCATAGCTTCTACCCAATCAGGATCATTAAGTGCTTGAGCAACACTGCTTGGTTCAAGTTGGGATAGAAAACAAGCAAACAGACAATGGAGATAGTCTGTGTGATTGTTCCTTTGTTGATCATGAACATAGCCTGCAAGAGCACTCTCTCCAAACTTGGATTTCTTCAAAGTGCCCCTTGTCAGAACTGGTGAAGTAATATCCCCAATAATCTGTGATATAGGATGAACAGTATGCACCCTTCTTGTGGGAACAGGATCAACAGCTATGGTAGGTGCTAAATTTGTGACTGAACCACCAAAGTCAGCATCATATGTAGATTCAGAGAAAATGCCAGTAGTAGGATGATGGTGAATGCCCTCCATCTCTGAAGATGATGATATGTGATTAGCAAGGTCAGAAGGAGAGGAAAATCTTGTAGAATTTTCACTTGAGCCCAATGAGTGACCAGGAGGAAGTGGTGTATCATCAGCATGAACAGGTTCAACCACAGAAGAAGATGGAGTAGAAGGAACAGCAGAACCACCAGCAGCCTGATTAATACTACCAGCAGGAATGCTAGTAGCAGGAACACCACTACCAGCAGGAACCGTATCAGCTGTTTTCCAAGTATCCTTTGCTGCAGAATTGGCTTCATATGCTTGTCCTTGAAGCCTAGCAAGTTCCTCTGCATAGTCTGAAGTACTCTCCACTGTGGCAGAAGCAGTATGAACCTTGGGACCTGAAAAATGGTTAGAAGGAAAAGAAGGAACAACAATCACTTGTTCATCACACTCTGAATCTGAGTCATCGTTGGTACCTGCATGAGTGTTAGTATCTTGAGTACCTGCAGGTTGATTAGATTTGAAACGAGTATAACCTAAAGAATCAGTCAAATAGTCAAGGTCAAAGTACCACTCATGACCCAGACCCTGAACATTAGGTTTATCTTCCATATATCTCAGATTCAGTGTTTCTTCTATCTTTTTGTTGGATAAATTGTAGACTCTATAAGCTTTACTATGAGCAGAGTACCCAACAAGAAAACCTTCATCAGCTTTACCCTCAAATTTTCCCAAATGATCACTAGTATTCAGTATGGTCACATGACAGCCAAAAGGTTTAAGGTGACTAACGTTTGGAACTTTCCCAGATAAAAGTTCATAGGGAGTTTTATTATGGGGCCGAGTTACTAAAACCCTGTTTAGAACATAACAAGCAGTACTAACTGCTTCTGACCAAAACATGGTAGGTAACTTAGAGTCAGCAAGCATAGTTCTTGCTGCCTCTATGAGGGTTCTATTCTTTCTTTCAGCAACCCCATTTTGTTGAGGGGTTCTGGCCACACTATAGTCCCTTTTAATCCCCTTAGACCCACAGAGTTCAATTAAGTGAGAATTTTTAAACTCTGTCCCATTGTCACACCGGATAGCCTTAACCTTTTTAGTCAACTGATTTTCAACAAAAGTAATGAAATCTCTAAGGATATAAAAAGTTTCATCCTTAGTCCCCAAAAAGAATACCCAGCTAAACCTGCTAAAATCATCTGTAACCACCAAAGAATAGCTCTTGTGATCAATGCTCCTGATGGAAGTAGGACCAAAAAGGTCTATATGAAGTAACTGGAGAGGCTCAAAAATGGTGCTGACTGCAGTGATAGCCTTGTAAGAGGCCTTGTGTTGCTTTCCCTTGTTGCATGCAACACAGTTTGTGTTCATTTGTGAAGAGTTTTGAAGGAATCCCATTGACCAATCCATGTTTTGCCAGCTTGTTCATGTTTTTGAAGTTCACATGAGCCATCCTTCTATGCCATCTTATGGACTCATCTAAGGATGCTTTTGCCAACAAACACTGGATTTCCCTTTCTGAATGGATGTCAGTCAAATTGAAGCAGTAGAGATTGTGTCTCCTTGGAACTCTGAGAACAACCTGACTTGAATCAGGGAGTTGGAACTCCTTGGACAGTACAAGGCACTCTTTTTCTGTAAAAAGGACTTTGTGCTTGGTATCACAGATTTGTGACACAGAGAACAAATTAAAATTCTGAAGCTCTTCCACATAATAAACATTCTCAAAATTGAAATTGGAAGTTCTAATGGTGCCTTTTCCAGTGATTTTACCATCTCCACCTCCAAAAGTGACAGTCCCTCCTTTAATCTTCACAAAGTCAGCCAATTTCCCTTTATTACCTGTCATGCTTCTGGAACAACCACTATCAACAATACCTAAATCTTTATTTGTATGAGGATTGTCCTACAATATACAAAAGAAAGTACAACATTAGTATACATGGGAGACCCAAGTCAGAATTGACTTGGGCCTGCCTTGTGGATCAATTAGAGGAAAACCCTGTAGATTGTTGAGATCCACCATTGTTCTTGGATCCCCAATGCATATATGGCCTGTTACTTTGCCAAGAACAACCTGCTGAGGTCTTAACAGCAGTTCCCCATCTTCCCCCATCCATATCCATTTGGTTATATGAGCCAGGCCCACTAAACTGTTGAAAATAATGGCTTTTTGGTCTGGTCATAGGTCTAGCAGCAGGATTATGCCAACCAGCAGGAAATGGCCTACCAGCAGGAACAGATGTTGGTCTATTCCTACTACCAGCAGGAAATGGCCTACCAGCAGGAACAGATGTTGGTCTATTCCTACTACCAGCAGGAACATAGGCTGGTCTAGGAACAAATGAGGGAATGTTTTCTACATTTTTCCACATAGGTGCATTATTCAATCTCAACTGATTCTCATAAAAATCACAATCTCGAATCAAATGAAATTTACTACCACAAACAAAACATTTATTAGAACCAAAAGACCTGTTTTTACACATACTAATATTGTTTGACCCATTCCTATTACATAAATTCCTAGGAGTTTTTACATGCTCCTTAAAAGAAAAAAACTCGGACTTTGAGAGACATTGCATGGTCCTTGTCTATCAGTCTTGTGTAAAGCTTCAAATCAACTGAACTAGAGGCTGAGGCTAATTGGTCTTTAGTCTTGAGGCTTGAGGACTTGACACTTGAAACACAGGATGCAAAGCCAGTGGTCTCTGAGTCTGAGGACTTGTCACTGTTATCACAAGAGACAAAGTCATTAGATACAGAGTTAGTTTCAACACAATTATTGGACTTTGAACCATAGGTGTACTGTGTATCATCAATGTCAGGCTTGTTTGAAGGAGGCATGAATGTTCCTGTTATTGGACCTGGAACAGCATGCAATCCAACAGCTTTGATAAACCTGTCATAGAGAGGTTTCTCTAGAGCATCCTTAAGACATGAGTCAAAGATGCTAGGGGCAGAGAGATCAAACACCTCATCTGATCTAAAAGTGTCTCCATATCCTAAACCAAATTTTGATCTAAGAACATGGAGCCAATTGATCAGTTTGTTTAGGTTATGAAGAATCCATCCATTTGCCAAACTTGCCTCAGACTCCTCAAGGTTTGACCTTGTTAATCATATTAATCAATTTTAGCCTGATCATATATCAATTTTTAGTATATTTTGAGCATGTATTTGGAGGTGTTGCCTAGTCTCTGCAGTCAAGATTCTAATTTTCTCTTCTAAAGCTAACTGATTATTTTGGTACCAAGACTTCTGTTGTTCTAAGTTTTGAAGTGAACTTTTGTATGCTTGTACTTGGATAAAACACTCTTTATATTGCACTTCTTAGATATCAAACTCCTTTTAAGTATCTAATAAATATAATTAAAACTCAAAAGGACAAGATATGAAACTAGGTAGGATAACCCCATAAGTGCAAATTGAGTTTCAGCATCAGTAGCATCACTAGAAGTAACAGAAACACCATCAGCACCAACACCAGCAGCAACATAAACACCATCAGAACCATTACCAGTAGCAACAAACACACCATCAGCAAAAATACCATCAGTACTAACTCCATCAGCAACATCAACAGCAGGAATAACAATATCATCCCCCATATACCTAGCAATCATCCCATAAATTCAGAATCACCTTTCTCCATATTTCACTTTCGTGGTCTGAACCAATCGAGCATTGATAACAACTGGACACTAAAAAGCCTTTGGTTCTTTCTGAATTAAATCCATTCTTGGATCTTAAAATGTAGAAAATACCTTGTCTTTGAATCCACCTCCTTCCCTGTACATTCTCTAGCAAAATGTCCCCAACTGCAGAACATTGATAGCACCTGACCTTCTTTTTATCAAACGCTGGCAGCGTCTTAGTTATTAATCTATGAATTTTTCTACCAGCCTCTTTTCAAATCTATTGATTCGAACAAAAAGCAAATGACCATCTGCCATTTGATGTCAAGTTCTACCAAAACCAACTTCCAATTAGGTCAAAGTCTTCATAAGTGATCTAGTTGTTGTGATTCACTTTTCAATTCAGCAACAAAAGAGTGAAGAACATTTTTCAAGAACATTGCCTGAAAGCATCACAGAGGAAGAAGTAGTGTAAGCTAACAGAATAAGATACATTTGGAATCATCAGTTGACCACAGTAGGAATTAGTGCTAGCTGCACTAATGAAAGCTGAGTTGTAGGAGCAGCAAGAACTCTTGAATCATTAGCTAGAACCACCCTTCACATCAAATCTCAAGTTCCTAAGCTTGGTTATACCAAATCATCAAAGCTTAAGAAATCCAAGAACCATCACCCTTTGTTTTAAAGGTGATTGCCGACCTGTGACCAAAAGGTGGTAGAGCTCTAAGGAACTTCATGTTGCAGTCTTCATTATCTGGTCTTGCTTGCATTTTGAGATTAAAGTTGACTTAAGCACCTTCTGAAACCAATGAAATCCCTTGTGCATAACCCTCGATTCAAATCTTTGAAAGACTGCAAACTCCTGCTGAGCAATGACTTCCTCATTTTCTTGACTCCATCTTCCTCCAAATCTTCTTTACTTGCACAACCAAATATCCTGTAGCATCATCAAAAGATAAAGTTCAACCATGAGATCCTCTGGAAGAGACTGAAGTATAATAGTTCTAGCTTTATCTCTCGTATTGGACGCAATTTGTAGCTTCCAAATTGACAGTGGGAAGAATCATTATGTTGCCTCTAGGATCTCTGCCGGTCCATTTTCTGCTGTTTCCATGAAGAACAATGTTCCACAGATTTAACTGATCACTATACATTATCCAATATTCCATCTTCATTGCCCAACGTTTCAAACACGTCCTTCTTCAAATAAGAAATTGTGTCATTACTCTGGAAACAGTGGTTGAATAATATTGCTCGGAATTGAGGCTGGAGTAATTTTGAGAGGGTTGTCGAGTGGGAAGTTGTGGCTCAAATACAGGTTTCAGATAGTTCCACAGAAAATACTGGTTTCTGAAAGTTGTTTGGATGGAGAAATGAAGATTCGGAATGGTGATGGTACAGTAAACGGTGGTGTTGGAAAACGGTAACGGTCATTGCAAAGGTTTCGGAGCAAGAACAGTAATAATTCTTCAACAGAGACTCTCACCAGGCTCTGATAACCACATGAGGTCTTATACCCTAGATAGATCTATTAAGCCTGTGAAGTAATATAAATCACTAATGTAATTAAAAGTAAACTCTGTGAGAGACTCTACAAAACAATCTATTGTCACAGATGATCGCGGAAAAAAAAAAAAAAATAAACAACAGTGCTAAAGATGAATTAACTAAATAACATTACTTTGAATCCTCATAGGATCTTTCTTTAATCGTAGAACCTTTTTCTTGATTGTTCGAAGTTCGCTTTTCAAGCCTAAACCGTGTGGTATCCATTTAAAGATATGAAACCCTAAACAAAATTCTCCTAAAATTAACGTTTGCTGAGTCTATCTATTCCTTCTCATGTCGAACCATACTAGAAAGAAACTTAACACCAGAGTTACTACGTTACTCTACCAGGACTAATAATATAACCAGCAGGAACTATATAACCTGCCATTAGTAACTATAATACTAACGTGTAGGCACTTCCTCAACCAGTAGAACTACATACCTACCAGTAGGAACTAATAAATACAAATATACCTAACAAATTCTTTCAAAAATCCTAATAGCGCCCAAAAACCTGCATCGGTTAATAGAAATGGTTAGAGGTAAGTGGTTTGTTGAATGTTTTATAAGTGTTTTTGTGTTTTAATTGCTTGTTTATAAATCTAGATAGAGTGCATAGGCGAAAATTTTATTTTTGTTTAAGGAATAATAATGTAGTTTTGAATATGCACACTTCTAAATGCACACTGATAGCAGAAGGATGTCATTTTTTATGTAACATGTTTTATGTGTTTAGTTCACTCATTTTGATTGTAACCCTGTATTTTGCAATCAATAACCAAATTCTTTAAAAGGGTAATTGATTGGTAAAAAGTAGTGGCAACTGAAATAGGATGTTTGACTATGTTTTGGCTAAATAAGTGAATAAGTGGGAGGTAGACGATCCAATAACTGATGTGATACTGGATGACTTGTTGCAAAGAACTTCTAATGAACCGAAGTTTGTAAAAGGTTAGTGTACATTGGTTGTGGGGGTTTCTATTTTGCTTTTGGGTGATATATTGTAACATTATGCATTTTAATTTTGTTAATGAATGAATAGACCAGCAAGTTTAAGTTTATTTAATTCATTTAATCATTTCATATAATGTCATGTTGGTATTATGTTGTATTTGTAGGTAAATTACATGTTTCGTAAACCTAAGTGAGACCCGTTCATCACCCGTTTTGTCTAAACCTAAGACCCTGTATTTTTTCCCAACGTTGTTTTGACCACTACTACTGTTAGACTAACATTGTTACCTTGGAGGACAAAATAATTGAAACAAAGTTTGCATTAACAGTAATGGCTTTCATAACTTGATTCTCTTAAACATAACACATATACATACAACAAAAATTACAAGAAATACATACAAGGGTAATTTAAGATCCAAAACATTAGTAATAGAAGATAGCACATAAACGACCCATTCTTTGCATTCATCATTGACGTTCATCTTTAGTAAATACATCATCCATCTATTCAACATACACCCTTTTCCTCTTCAGTATTCTTTCTTTGTCCACTAGTTCATCACCACCATGGTTTGCAACCTATTTACAAACCAAAAATTCAAGGTTACATTTCTTACCAACATGGGTTGGAACCTCTTCACCCGTAGCACCATTAATCTCATCAGGTACATGATCATCCTTCCCTCGTTTCACTGCTTCACTTGGCATCTCTACAAGATCACCACTTTGTTTCCCTATGTTGTTGTTCAAATGCACCTCTTTTTCACACACGTGCTTCTGGATAATCTTGTCTTTCATTACCTCGGTGCCTTTCTCTAAATCAATGTCATTAATGCCTAACGTAAAGTCAATTTCAAACAAGGATCTTTTCCATTCGAATTTTTCTCTCCACCTTTTTGCCCTTTTTCATTCTTAGATTCATCAGACCATGGTGTTGGTATCAGCAACTCACTGTCAGAGTCTGATAAACATACTTCACTTGGTGAACATTCAATTTCATTGTTAGCTATGTGAAGATGTTATGGTATCGTTAGTTCTTTTCACAATTTTCGGGAAACCAAGTGAAAGTGTAACTATCTAAATGAAAATGGCATGTGAGGTGGTCTTAGGTTTTTCTCTATTTATGTGAATGGTTGTAGAAAATATAGGCGGGTAAACGGGAAAGGACTAAATATAAAAGGTGTACTAGTGCAGTTGAAAACCATAAACTTCAGTGACCAAATTCATAGATAACCCTATTCAATTTATAGAATAGTACAAGTGAATATTTGGCCAAAGAAGTCTTACCTTACACCCTATTTAAGATTAGTGTAAACTGCTATCAAAGTAAAGCAGTATTGCAATCATCCACTAAAAAATGA
Organism: Tanacetum coccineum; assembly: GCA_026074375.1. Lineage (NCBI taxonomy): Eukaryota > Viridiplantae > Streptophyta > Magnoliopsida > Asterales > Asteraceae > Tanacetum > Tanacetum coccineum. The sequence goes on along the minus strand of BQNB010037367.1, from coordinate 20,232 downwards.
ATTCACCACCAAATCAAGAATGGAAACAAGCCCTTGATATAGACGATTTTGATCTTCTACTAACCCACGTCTTCTGTCTCAGCAACAACCCTCACATACTCCTTAAGAAAACCACCACCACCCAAACCCTATTTTCATCTCAAAACCATCAATTGATAATTTTTTGTGAAGTCTATTAGGATAATACTAGGTCCCGCTGGTATTGTTCAAACAGCCAAGCTTCGTAAAATAGCTGATACACGAGAAGGTGGAGAGGAATCCGTAATGTCTATACAAGAGTATATTAGAAAAGTTATTGAGGATGTGGGAGAGGATGACAATTTTACGCGTACGCCGTGGCTTAGCATGGTTGGGTATGTCAATGTTGATGGATGGATAGTGACTGGCTATTTTAGAGATGCCAATAAATTTCTCTAGAATGGGAAACTTGAGAAAGTTGTTACAATTATCAAGTCTTGTACTCTGAATACACTGGGCGATCTCACAGTAACACTCAAAGACCTTTCTATTACAATCTCTGGTACTATTCATTACAAAGTGCTTACCAAGGAGAGGTTTGCAAAGATGATTATCGTAGGAGCATCTTTTATACATCATAATGTTTCTGTCTTTTCTCCTAAGCAATCAACTCATCATTATCTTAACATTACAAAGAAAAATATGGTTAAGGCATTCCACAAGGATGGTGGGTCTTCATAGTTTCTATGCTTTGTTCTGAATGTTGCAAAGAGTCAAATAGCTTTGTTCAAATTGTTGTATTGATGCTACAGGTTGCACAACAAAAGTTTAACAACTCTCCTAAGCAGTGTACCTAATTATTGTAGTGTAGTATATGCAAGACTCGAAGGTTATTATCGTTCTCTAAGGGAATAGTTTGGGTAAGTTCGAATTGTATGTTTACAAAGGTCTATAGATTGGGGGAAGATTATTTTTGGTGTTTTTATATTGTTTAGAAAGCAAGTAAAAATCTTGGGTTTTAAATAGGGTTAATTAAACTACTAAATTAAACTACTCCCAATTCTTTTCTAATTGCAGAAAAGTAAAGTGATAGAAAACTCATTTAGTTAAACAAATGTGTTCACCTAATCATGCACTACTCCCTAGTTGTTCTCTCTAGTTTTATTGCCCTTCACCCTTGTTAATGTAATGTAAAAGTATTTCCTAATACAGTAGCCGGTTGGTCAAGTCCGCTATCCACATGACAATCTAGACGATGGTTATCTGCAGACACCGCTCACGTCTAGTAGTAAGTTTATGCGCTATAAATACCTATCTAGGAATCCACTCTTATGTCAAACTAGATATGAAAATCTAGAATGTGGGTATCCTCTTAACCTAATCGTGTTACCCTAGACGTCTATGCTATGATATGAAGATCAAATAGCTAGTTTTCTAAAGCCTAACGCGCACACCATTAACAAGAAGCAATAATTAAAGAGATAATTAACTAGGTTTCATGCAATCATAAGTAAACACAATTTAAATTTAGCCAAACATGTTTACTGAAAGTGAAGAACAATTAATCAAACAACACATAGACATATCGAATGATTAAAAGAGATAAAGAACTTCACTTCAATGGAACATGGAGTTATGATGAGTACAAAAGGGTTTAAAAACCCTAAAATTTGTCCAAAACTACTGCTACAAAGTTTACCCACGAATACTCCACGTTTTTCTACACAAAACATAAAAAATAAGGAGTATATATATAGAGTTTGGGTCCTGATGGCGTCGCTTACAAATCGCGACGTCGTCAACCTGCAGAATCTTCTATGGGCATCACCAAAGGTTGAGACGTCGTCGCTTCAAGATCATGACGACGTCAAAAGAGATTGTGGCACCGTCACCAAGCACTGTAAATCCATCACTTGATCAAAATCGTGTAGAGTTGCATTCTTGTCTTGTTTCTTCCCAAATTGAGCCCAAGTCACGTGTATTACTACAAATGCTTCCCAAATGCTAAGACAACAAAAAGAAACGATTAAGTGCATAATTTGGGCATATTTACATGATTTTTGGGGTTAAATGACCCTGAAAAAGTGTATAAAATGACACCTCATCAAATACCCCAACACTTAGGATTTGCTTGTCCTCAAACATATGGGCTTTTTTACCTAGTAAATAGCAAAGTCGGGGGCATTTAACTTACTCATTAAAGATAATTCATGACACAACTGGATAGACATTGTAATTAAAAGCATGAAAATTATATACTAGGACCTCACATAAGTGTTTGGATTCTCTCTTTTTCTTAGTGTAATAATGAATTATAACAATATAGGAAATGAGAAAATAAACACTCACTACCTGTCATAGTATATAAATTACCATAAGCTTGATAAAGGATCAAAACCTTCACCGGTTTGGCGTAAGCACCTAGAAATTACTATCAAAGAGGTCTTTAAAGGGTTGTAACGTTAGGTGTGAGGTAAAGGAAAACATGGTTAAGGATATGGGGGGATTTTTACTGGTGGTAAGTCAATCATTCACAAGAATACATGCAAAAGACGTTGCTAAGCCAAGACTCGACAAAAACTAGGACAATAATACAAAACTCTACATCAAACTCTTTTTTTTGACACTTTCTTGACATAAACAATAGCAAGATGGCAGCCCGTATATTCCAACATGTTTTATTTGTTTTTTTCATTTTTTCTATTTATTTTATTTTATATATATACACTTTTGTCATGCCATCTGCTTGAACATAAAAACATAACTCGGAGTTTATAGTTGTACCCCTACACTTGAGTTTTTAATACTCAATAACATAAGCTAACTAATGACCCGAATTGAGAAGGATCAACAAAACATGGAGAATATTAGACAAATATGGCATTTCTCTGTACAATACAAACTACCATGAATCTCAATCGTCCTGAAATTGTATACACTAATGATAGACTCGACTTAGAAACCATGTAATCAAGTAAACAATTAACTAGGGTTTAACAAATATGATAACATTAATGTACTAAAAATGAGTACATACAAGGAAGGCTAAGGCGATTTGGGTGTAATATTTTTGGTGGGGTGTAGACAAATTTCAACTACTAAATACTCCGGAATAGTCTATTCAGGAATTTCTTAATCTAAAGAAGTCCCCCTTCGGTCGTCCCGAAATACTTAATAGAAGAAAACGAAAAGGATAGGATCAGAGGGGTGTACCATGGATATCTTGCACTAAAATTGAGTGCAAAGCAAGGGTGTAAGGGTAGTTATATGACCAATGAGATCATCATAACTATAACAAATACAAGATAAAAACAAGGTTTTATCCTAACGCCTCTTGTCACTTAGTAAATTCTAATCACACGAATGCGATTTCACTAGCAGTCTCAGGACGCATCGCTAAAGCAAGTTCTAAGAATTATAATACCATCGGTACACTCTCATAAGCACTGAAGATAAATGCTTTAATTATAAAAGATCTAGGGGCGAACCTCACATTTTGGGGGTGGAATTTTTGAGTGGTAGGGATTTTGTGCTAGTCATTTAACTTCTATCCATGAGATGCTTTTAATACTATAGTTTCACTGATATATGCCATAATTTTTTTGAATTTGGGCTAAAATTACCGTCATAAACTATGTTTTGGTATATTAAACATCTTTTTAAAGACAAAGCAAATGCAATTGAAAGAATAGTTTCTAAGGCTTTTATTTCCCCCTACACTTATTTTGAACATTGTCCCCAATGTTCTATGAGTACATGTAAACAAATAAAGGGAAGATAAATAAAAAGCAAGAGAAACTAATACTCTCCTGGTTTTGCTCAATATCAGAGAAGAACCAATATAATTTCGGCTAAATCTTCATCCAAGAATCGTCCAAGTGAAAATCTAATGAACTTCCAGACTCTCATCATCTAATATAACCTGAAAATCAAATACAATAATGTTGATCCCATGCCTTGATCGATTCTTTATCTTGTAAAGAGTATGTTACCTTGGATGAATCCAAAATAACAATGGTGGAAACTTTGTGTGCATATCAAAGAGTATGCAGAATCTACTCTTTAATACTCTAGAAGTATATATCAATGAAACAGTAGATATGAATGAACAAAAACGCTTCAATATTATTAATGATAAATAATACGAGTACTCTGTGTAGTACTAGGGTTTACAACCTTGAAGCTATTACAATGAGATGTTGTGTAGGTATGTGTATGATAATGAGATGAATGAGGTGTATGAGATCGATAAACTAGATACCCTAGGATCTCCTTTTATACACCAAGGAGTCATAATGAGCTTACAATACTTTCCTAAATATTTAGTCAAATATATTAAATACAATGACTAAATATTAAATACTTTCCTAAGTATTTAGTCAAATTCTCAATCAGCATTAATCTCTTCAATCATCATTAATCTTCAGTCTTCTGTTTGACTAATCAGCATTAACTTCAGTCAATTAGCATTAACTTCAGTTGAAACAACAAGAAGACTTTCAGCAGCATTAACTTTCTCACCAACAGCAGTAATCTTGAACCAGCAGTAGTAACTCTATAACCAGCAGTAGTAAGTTCTTCAATAGTCTTAAGTTAGTACAGGCAGTACTAACTTACTCTAGCAGTATTAACTGACTGATTTAGTACTGGCAGTTGTAATCTTGAGCAGTACGAACTGTTTTCTTCTAGCAGTACTAACTGTTGGCTTAGCAGTACTAACTCATCCCTTGGCAGTACTAACTCTGAAGTGTTTAATTCCCAACAATCCTCCCCTAAACTTGTGATTTACCTCCAAATCATCAAGTTTCTTGAATTAAACCTTCATTTTCTTTGCTGAGAGGATTCTTCCAAACACTTCATCTTCTTGGTCTTTCTGCTTTTGCTGCACTCTTCTCTGGATTCTTCTTTTTCTTTGCTGCACTCTTGCCTCCCCTGAGCCTGTGCATCCATCTGAACAAAAGTGATCTTCATTAATATTTTTCATATCCTCCCCTGTTTGGAAGGATCCTCCAAATCATCTTCTTATGGGAACCCAAGCCATCACAGACTTGAATCTTCCTTGTGCATCAATGTAATCCAATCTTTTCAAAGTAACTGATGCACTGATGTTTTTGGATACATGATCTACCACTCTGTTCTTTGGCATCCAGACCCAACATGCTGATGCTTTAACAGTATTAACAGTTGATCTAAATGGCCTACCAGTATCAAACTTTTGATTAAAACACCTTTTTGTGAATGCTGTTCTTTTTGAAAAGGGCCTGTGAACAGTTGATTGTGCTTGCTTTTGAAAATATGTCATTGGTCTAGCACAATGAATTGTTGATTTAAGGTGATCAGTATAAAAAGGCCTAACAGTATTAGAAGACCTAGCAGTACTAAAAGGTTTACCAGTGTTAACAAACCTAACAGTATTAACAGGCCTTGCAGTATTAACAGATTTTAGGCTAGTATTCATTAAGACTGCTCTTGGAGCCATATGTTTGTGTGCACTGGAATGAGAGGTTCTTGAATAGTAGTCATTATCCTCTTTGTTATAATTATTTCCACTTACTATTCTTTTCCTTTGTTGGTTAGGACAGCTATATTGAATGTGATCAAAACTTCCACAGATAAAACATGCCTTGTTATTAAACACAAAGTTACATCCTAACTGATTGGATTTTTGACCATTCCAGTTCCTTTGGTTTCCCCTAGGTCTTCGTGACATGTACATCTCTGCATACCTAACTGGCCTTTTAACTGGTTTTTCAGGTTTAACATACTCTTTCTTAGTGGTAGTAGGTATAACAGTTTTCTTTTCAACCTTAGGGTTAGGCTCATCATCATCCTCATCATCTGACACCCAATCTTCAATGATTGGAGCATCATTATTCTCTCTAACTTTCTTAGGTTCTACTTCCCTAACATGATTAGCAGGATAGAAAAACTTTTCTTTCCAATCTTTGTCAACCTTAAGTGGAGACTCAAAAGAGCTGGTTTGAGTATCAGTCATTTGATGTTGTTCCAAAGAGTCATCAGTATTCTTCTTAGAATTTTATGACTTTTTATCACAACCAGTGGTAGACTTTAAACTAGAATCCCTAGGACCATACTCAATAACCTCAGGTTCTTTGAATTCTTTAAGACCTGAATAGGATAAGTCTAAAGGTGTTGGTCTATTAAGAATCAAAGGATGAGGTGAGGGGATAACATTGTAACCAAAACCCTTTTTGCTCTTGTTAGTTATCTGACTTGCTAACAGCTGTTCTAAGTCTTTTGCAGATTTATCAAACTTTGCAATCTTAAACTCAACCCCGTCCTTTTCTTGTTTAACTTTTTCAAGTTCATCCCTAAGTAATCCAATCTGATATTCTTTATGACCTACACTTCTTTTAAGTAGAGTAATTTCCTCAGAAAAAAGAACTTCATGTTCTCTATATTTAATAATTTGTTCTTCTAAAGTTGCTAAACCTCTTTTGTATGTAGCTGCTTTAAAACCAGTATCATCTAATTTAACAAGCAAATCATCATACTGTTTCTTTAGAGCTTCATAATTTTTTAGACAAGATTTAGAACAAGATTTATCATTTGTTACCTCAGAATCTGAGAATGCCATGAGAGCCATGTTTGCCTGAATTTCTTCCTCTGCCATGTCACTCCAATCAAATCCAGCACCATCTATAGCACACATTGCCTTTTCAGAAGCATCTTCAATCTTTACTGCCTTTGATGAGCTACCCTGATTCCAATTTCTGTTGTCTTTACTCCTAGGTGCTCTGCATTCTCTGGCAAAATGTCCCATTCTATGGCAGTTGAAACATTCTACCTTTGATTTATCATATCCAGCAGTACCGTTATATAATAAGCTGCAAATCATAACTCTATAATATTCTTCCCCTTTTTGTAATCATCCAATAGGGGTCTTTAGTAGATAAGCAACTTGTAAACACTTCCCCTCAAATGGTGCATGTATATGGTTAAACATTTAATCAATAAGCTTCCATGAAACCCTTGTTTACTCTCTTGAATCTCGAATAGATAGGCTCTATGTAGTGATCATCTGATGAAGAAATCGAGTTATAACGAATTTGATGTGAAGTAGAATAACCCAAACTTGTGTCTTATGTCTTGCACTAAAATATGATAAAGAAACTCACACTTCTTCTTCGAGGGTAGACCTCGATCTCTTGATAAAATCCTCATCTATTATGAGACACTAAGCACAATAACGTAACTCCTTTAAGTGATAGTAAATACATGTGAGTTCTACAACGTAACTCCTTACATAGGTAAATACTAGATCAATCACGTCTTTATCAATAAAAAAAAAATCTTGAAGCACGAACAAGTTATCTCCAAGGTTAATAGATATGATAAGATCACAAATCAGTGAAATTCCACTTCATCGTCAAATAAGTGATAAACAATCTTCTTCGTAATCACATCTTCAATAAATCTCCAAAAATACGAGCCATAAATCAATAAGAATAAACTATTTGAAAAATAGTTCTATTCGAGATCCAAATCCATCCAAAAACCAAGTACTTCAAGAAACTGTCAGTTCTGTCCGACATCTTTTGCTGTGTGTTATCTGATATCGGCAACGACTAGCAGTATTAACTACTTCTCGGACACCATTAGCAGTACAAACTCTCGTTTCTCGGACAACAAAGGCAGTACAAACATAAACTTGAACAGTACTAACCTTTTCTTGTCGAACAGTACAAACTTTCAAAGCCCAACACGAACAATATTAATACTCATATATACTTGGTAGCAGTACTAACATTCAAGAACATTACTTATATAAACTGCCGTATATACGAACAGTAGAAACCTTCTTAGAAATCATGTTACCCAAACTGTAACCATGATAACCAATCACACATGCTGCTTCTTATGCAATCGATCCATATAGATGAACAAAGAAAACAAAGATCGAATATAATCAAACCAAATCGACGAGCAACCATGGTATTAGGGTTTCGCATAAAAACCCTAATAATGATGATGATAAAAAAGAATGTATACGACGAGGTCCAGATCCATCATCATAAATCAACTACACCAAGAAACCCTTAATAGTAACAATGATTTACAATTGTATTGCATACCAATTAAGGTAGAGAGGACAATTATAAATATTGCTATATCAATTTAACTCCAAAACCCCATAAAACTTTAACCACAAATCAATTTCTTGAAAATTAGGGTTTTAGGGTTTCTTTAAAAACCTTGTAGATCCTAGATCAAGAGCCCCATGGCTCTGATACCACATGTTGAATCTAAAGATCGTTTAAGCTCAGGTTGTTTAGACCTTTATCTAGGATAATATCAATGTTCATAAGTTATAAAAACAAAGCGGAATAAGAACAAAGATATTCAACAAGGTTTACCATTTATACGTTTCCATCAAGCCCCAATTCTAGACGATCAACTCTAGAACGGTTACAATCTAACAGGGATCAAAGATCATTGGGGCTACACCAACTCTACTAGACGTCTACATCTTTAACACTTTGTGTACACACACTTTTCTAGATATCTTAAACCTACACACCTAATACCCTTTATATAGAGGGATATTAAGGCTTACAAAGGAAGCTAATCAATAGATAAGGAAACTATTTAAATCACATTAAATCACATTAATATGTCTAATACTCTCCTGGTTTTGCTCAATATCAGAGAAGAACCAATATAATTTCGGCTAAATCTTCATCCAAGAATCGTCCAAGTGAAAATCAAATGAACTTCCAAACTCTCATCATCTAATATAACCTGAAAATCAAATACAATAACAACTATACCAAGCTTAAAATTATGCGGTAAATGATATATAACCCTTAGTTATTATGAACTGGACTCCTAAGAAAGCAATAAAGATAGGATGTAAATACTAATGTAATTGTGGTTTTCTGCAAGAATTGGGAAAATTAAAAATTCTGGAAATTATATAAAAATAACTTTTCAAAAAATTCAAAAAAAGCTAAATTTTATACAGCTACAGTAGTGACACTGTCAGGATTAAATCCTGATGCCATCTCCAACTACTGTGAATTTTTTTCATTTTCATTTTCTGGAAAAATTTCTGTAAATATAATCCATTAGTTATTTCCTGGAAAATTTTCTGCATAAACCACAAGAACGGTTAGTACAAACATATGACTCAAAAACAAAAACAAAACATAAAATGTGAATTAATCTAAAATTATTTATTTTACATGTTTGAAAATTTTGGTTCTTAGAAACTGGATACTCTCCCCTATACTTATTTTATGCAAAATGCCTTTGATTGTAATTAAGACAAAGTTAAAGACAAAACAAAGCATGATCACATATATAATTCAAACATATAAGAACAAATAGTAAAGATAAACATGACACTCCTAAAATACATAAAATAAAAAGATTGGGTTGCCTCCCAATAAGCATTTGTTTTTGTTCGAGTCACGAGCCTGACTCTACCCTTATTTAATAGATAAAGGGGAGGGTTTCCCTACACTTAAGGTCAAGTGCGGGTGATAGTAACGATACACACCATTGTGGTAAAGAGGAGCCATATGTTGGAAAAACAGTAGTTTAAATATATGCTCTAAATGGTGTGAATCTTTAATCCTAACCTTTTGCACTTATTTTGGCTTAACGGGTAACTTAAGTCCTCTTCCTAGAAAAGAAACTTCTTTAGATTCTAATTTTCAATCATCTTCTATTATCTCTAAATTTGAAAAATTAACACCTAGGGATCAACTATGTCCTAATACATCCGGTTTAAAATCTATAATGTTTCTTAGGGTCATCTATACATGGTGATAATAGCAATACACATCCTTAGGATGGAAAGAGGCCACGTGGGCTGAAGGCGGTGTATAAATGGTCAAATTATCTACTACCCTCATCCTAAAACTATCCGGACCATATGGTTTGATGGGTGGTTTGGGGCCTCTTTTGTATCCTAGACATACATCTAAGGATGGACAATTGGGTAAGGGTTATGGTTGAGGCTTCGATTCATCAAAACTAGGAACTTCCCTAGAACTAAGAGGAATGTCAAGATTACTCAAACCTAAATCCTCTAGTTTTGTTTGGTCCAAAGGCTCTACCTCCATAGGGGTTCCTAAAGTCTATTATACTTCTTTCGGGTAAATCACAGGCGGTGTGTATTCCTCAAATGATGGTATGATTTATGGGCATGTATTTCGTACTTCATTATCCATCATACCTAGACTACCTATAGGCTCATCATATGCATTGGTAGAACCTAACCATGACATGCACCTAGGTATCTTAACTCTAACCATTTCATTCCTAACTAACTGAGCCTTTAAATTTGCTATTGATTGATAAAAAATAGTGCTTGTTGGGTTTTGCTACTGTTTATCGCATTGGGCACAATCCTTAATGGTTTCTCATGCTTCTTCAGCACTTCCATAAGGTCTCCGTCTGCTGTATGGTCAATGTCCCTTTGGGTATATCTGTCGATATGATAAAAAAGATTTGAATTTGAGACCATAGGCTGAGGCATGATGCGGGACTTTTTGGATTAAGCCTTTGTAACGAGTCCACGCATCATAGAGAGATTCATCTTAATGTTGTTAGAACAACAAGGTTTATCTTTGGAATAGAAAGGGTGGGTTTTGAAAGGGTGTGTTGGGTGGTTTTCTATTCATCATGATGGTAAATGACAGAGTTACAAAGAAAAGGCACAAAGAAAAGAAAGACTACAAGAAAGCTACTAAAAAGAAAAAGAAAATCTCACTTAATAGGAATCTAGTGAGTAGACCTAAGCTAGATAGAATTCGAAACCTAGAATATTCCCTGGCAACGACGCCTAAAACTTAATATGGCGGGTTACACCACAAAAGTTTTACAACCCTCCTATGCAGTGTACCTAACTGTTGTAGTGTAGTATAGGCAAGAATCCGGGGGTTATTATCGTTCTCTAGGGGAATAGTTTGGGCATGTTCGAATTGTAAGTTTACGAAGGTCTAGAGATTGAGGGAAGATTATTTTTCGTGTTTTTATATTTTTTAGAAAGCAAGTAAAAATCTCGGTTTTTGAAGAGGTTGATTAAACTACTAAATTAAACTACTCCTAATTCTATTCTAATTGCAGAAAAGTATATTGATGGAAAAACTCATATGGTTAAATAAATGTGTTCACCTAATCATGCACTACTCCTTAGTTGTTCTCTCAGGTTTTATTACCCGTCAACCTGGTTAATGTAATGTGTAAGTATTCCGTAATACAATAACGGGTTGGTCAAGTCTGCTATCTACGTAACAACCTAGATGGTGGTTACCTATAGACACCCCTCACGTCCAATAGTAAATTCACGTGTAATAAATACCTAACTAGGAATCCATCCTTATGGCAAACTAGATATGAAGTTCTAATCACATGTATGCTCTAACCTAATCCCGTTTCCCTAGATGTCTATGCTATGATATGAAGATCAAATAGCTAGTTTTCTAAAGCCTAAGGTGCACACCACTAACAAGAAGCAATAATACAAGAGATAATTAACTAGGTTACATGCAATCATAAGTAAACACAATTTAAATTTAACCAGGCATGTTAATTGAAAGAAAAAAACAATTAATCAAACAACACATAGACATATCAAATGATTAAAAGAGATAAAGAACTTCAATTCAATTGAATATGGAGTTATGATTAGTACAAAAGGGTTTAAAAACCCTAAAATTCGCCCAAAACTACAGCTACAAAGTTTACCCACGAATACTCCTCATTTTCAACACAAAACATAAAAAATAAGGGTTATATATATATAGTTTAGGTCCTGACAGCGTCGCTTACAAATCGCGACGTCGACAACCCGTATAATCTTCTATGGTTGTGACGTAATCGCTTCAGGATCATGACGGCGTCAAAGGAGATTGTGACGCTGATGACATCAAATAACATCACTTTTATAGCATCATTTGTCCCATGTTTTCTACCCATTTTATATAATTATTGCAAGAATTGTTACTTAATTGTTTAAATTTAAGATTTGCAGTAATTATGGAGTACTTTGTGAAGATTAGATAAAAGGCACGCATTCTGGAGCTTAAACGAAGAAATCTGAAGAATATTGTTCTGACATTCTATACGCCGTATCCATCAAGGAAGATACGGCGTATATGTGCCTTCACTTCACAAGAAACAATGAAGACCCATATGCCGTATCCAGTATCTATCATAAGCCGTATCCAGGATATAGAATACGAAGATTCTAGAAGATATTAAACGTGGAACCAACTCCAATAAACTTTCAATACGCCGTATTGACCTCAACCAATATGGCGTATCGACCAAATTCTAGAAACTATAAATAGAAAACCTAAAAATGAGTTTTAGGTGTGCTTTATCATATTTTCGATACCTTAACCACAAAAGTTGATTTTCAGAAGACAAGAAGAGCAGAAGAGGTTAAGCAAAGCTACTAATTCCATAGGAAACACCTTGTAATCTCCTATACTTTAGTAATCATTTGATTTTTGGTATCATTCGTTTAACTCGGTTAGTTTACCTTGGTTGATTAATTATTCTTGTATTGATTACAATGATTTTGGGATAATACCCTTGGGTATTAGCCATGATTCTGAAGATTTAAATGTTTGGTTTGTTTATATCGACTGCTTAATTTATCGTTGATCATTGTTTATGTTTATCAATTCATACTTGTTTACGTGCTTTTGTATGCGACCTATCATTCAGCTGGATCTAGTGATACCGAACAAGTTAACTAGATGTCGGGATGTCTCTCCGTATAGCGATTTATATATCTAGAATAATAGGATCATAATTAATGGCCAATCTTTACCATTGGTTTATGTGAACAAGTTGGACTAGCAGGTGACCTGGGATCAACAAGTAACGTACTGATTCCTTTGGTAAAGACTTAGACACTAGACTACTAGAATATAAATTTCCTTTAAGTAGTAAGTGGGTAAAGTCTTCATGAGCTAAGGTTTAATAAGATCACCATTATTAATCTCCTAAGATAGATTATAATCAGCGAATAGGATGCTTTATGCGGATGCATTTAATTGTGACAGAATTCTACGTGTCCTGGTTTTAGGAAGAAGTACCGCCTAAATCTTGGAATGATATGCTGCCTCAAAATAAGCACTCATTGCACTAAATAAACAAACCAGCGTTTTAATTGGATTAATCATGGTTAATACAGTTTGCTTATATCTGACTAGACTGCTCTTCCATCTTTTGTTTATCTGCTTGCGTGTGTTATTGTGTCTTAAATTGATCAAAGTTACCACAAAACCCGTGCCAGCCTCTCAGACTGAAAATCCCCTTATCCGTTAGAACTAGGTTTAGCATAGGTTTAACATAGAATAGAATTGACATAGTTTAAATTGACTTAATTTAGTTAACCAAAATATTAATAGAATAAAAGATTAACGTTCTCGCTCTTAGAGATCGACACTCTACTTATGAACGAAACTATATCTGATCAGGTACACTGCCCGTTAAAGTGTTGTTTTAGGTAATGTCAGCAAAATATAAATGTAAAACTTGATAACTAAAATAACAACCTACACGATGACACATCAAGTTTTTGGCGCCGTTGTCGGGGAGTAAAATAGTTTAATCTTTATTTTATTTAATATTTTAGTTTTAACCGTAGATTAACATAACCCCATAGAATTAGTGTAATTTAGGTTAGTGTAAAATTATGTATATTTTTTATTATCGTTTGCTTGTATATTTGTTTGTTTTATTGTTTTCTATACACTGTTTTGGTCGATAACTTGATACGACGTATTCAGATTAATTAAATACGGCGTATCTAACTTTCTTAACCAATACAGCGAATTTAATTCAGCAGACTGATACGGCGTATTCAGATCAATTAAATATGGCGTATCAATCGTCTGATATAACAGCAGAAAAAAATTCTTCATATTTGGATTCCCTGTTTAGTTATCTGTATTGTCTTTCTTCCGAGCAAATCCAGCTGATAATTTTGCCTTTGTTACAGGTTGTGTTAATCACAAAGTATAGATTGAAGAGGCAATGACGGGAGTTATGCCAGAACTAATCTTGAGGGAATGCATGGAAAAATCTCAAGCTGAATTAAGTCTTGCTAAACTAAAGATCAATAATAGTGTGAAAATTGAACTTAGCAAAGAGCACTTAATGGAATTACAAAACAATGCTTACAACAGAACGGAGGAAGAAGACGTAGTCGAACACATTGCTAAAGTTCTTGAAATACTCGATTTAATTAAAATTCCCAATGTAGACACTGATCGACTACTCATGCATATTTTTCCTTTCTCACTTACCGACGCCACACAAAAATGGTGGATAGACAAAGGGAATGACAAAATCGCCACCTGGAGTGAGTTAGTAGGGAAATTTTTCTATAAGTACTATCCCCTATCCCGTGCCGGAAAATATGATGTAACAAGGGACGATGAAGACGAAGGGCCTAATTACTTAGAATTCATAATCTGGTTGAATTCAAAATGCAAAGATCAAAAAAGTATGGATGGAGTGACTAAAAGTGCATTATGGAATTATTGGTTAAAAGAAGAGGAAGATAATGAACTAATGGATGACGTCGAATCAACCAACAATGAATGGGAGGAATCTTACTATGGAAACCCTCCTAACACCGACACTAACTCATTTTTCAAACCATATTTGGATGATTAAGAAAAAAATGACAGTTATGAAATTGGAAAAAGGGATGAACGCAAGAACCATGGGGGCAACATTAGCAAAGCGAACGATATTATTCTAAACAACGCACCCTACTCTGACAATAAGAATGATGAGCAGCCCAATGAAAGGGTGTGCAAGGCTGAGAAGTTTGAAGTTATACATTATTCGTTAGGACCTAACGAAGAGTACGTTGCTATAAACACATGCGAATGCAATGCTTGAAAGATAAACGAAGAAAGTATATCTAACATCTACCATGAAATTTTCCAGAAGAAAGACAAAGGGTGGACCGTGACACACACCAAGGAGTAAAAAAGCCTGAAGAAAAGTCTAACTTAAAGACTTAGTTGTAAAGAAAAGTGCTTCCCAGGAGACAACCCAGATTGTTTTTAATTATTTTTATCGAGTCTTTCTTCCCAGACATCAATACGGCGTATCCGCTCCAAACTGTATGGCGTATTTAATGTCTGGACGTTATCCAGTCTTTTAATTTTTGTATTTAAAACAATATTGTTAGTAATGTCTATACGGCATATTCATTATATGATATGACGTAATTGGCAGACTGACCCGTACTCAGATACTTTTTACAGGTCTTATACGGCGTATCCGGGTTTTTGGATACGGAGTATTGACTGTATGTATAGTTTGTGTTTTTTGTTTTATTTTTATTAACCGTAGAATACCCGAGATAGGATTGCATGGTTTTCTTATACTTTGCACATGACCTCAAAGGAAAGATATCGACAACGTAAGTGAAGTATCGATAATCTGGAATCTTATATGTGTTGTAGTCATGCTGGAATCCAGACGCATTTACAACACACATTCTTGCTCATTAACTCAACATGGAGAATCAATACCGAGCAAATAGCAGTGGAGTTTCTCGTTTTAATTCCTTTATTTCCCGTTTTTAACTGTTATGTTTATACAACGAGGGCATTGTATAATTTAAATGGGGGAGGAGAATTAGAACGCTTACTAGTCCTATTTTTCACATTAATATGCTTAAATTATGCCTAAATTTAAAAAAAAAATTCAAACATACTTTTGTGAAATTACTAGTTACATAACCTGCACACATAACCCTTATTAGATATTGTGAGGATTCAGCCTTATCCATTTCTAAATATTTACCTAAATCTTACAAAAATATGAGTGTGCCAGTGATGTTGTAGACTTTAGAACTTGGCTTGGTATATCTATTCGAGACCACAATAATGAGTATTATGGATTTAGATGGAGTAACTTGTTTAAATTGGTAATTTTCTAGGATTACACCCAAAAAGCCTATATATGTTGTGTTATTAACTAACCACACCGGTCCCTGTATAAAGCCTCTGTTTACTCTAATCTTAAGAGTAAGATTCCCTTAGAAAAACCTGTTTAACCAATCCTATTTTCACCAACTATTTGTTTCGTTACACCTTTACACCTTAGCCTACCCTATTAGATTAAGTCTATTTATCAGTTGCTAGTTGCTTTAAGTGTAAAGTATATATTTCCTGTGTCTTGTGTCATTTTCTATCTCTGGTATGGTTGGGAAAATTGCACATTGCAATGAGAAGGTAAAAAGTAGTCAAACTCATGTATTTTTACTACTTTCACAATTATTGGTATATCCGAGTACAAAGAATGAAGAATTATGGAAGAAATTATCTGGAGCTATTATGATCGTGAAGATGGTGAAATTACACCGAGATTCGTAGTATATTTGTCTTTAAAAAATGGAAAAAATAGAAAAACGCTGCAAAAAAGAGGAGGAAAGTATGAAGATAGTCGGTTCGTTAAAGCTTAACCGATGAATTATTTGAAGGATTGATTATTCGTTGATACGTGGTATAAATCAACGATGTAAAGTTTTGTATAAAGTGGTAGATATCGCCACTTGTTTTGTAAAAGTATGTACAATATGGATGATTGGGAAGTTGACCGTTACGGGAACGCCAACTAAGGGTTGTTTTCATTTATCTATGATCGAGACGTTTGTGTATATATTTCTGTGTCTTTATCATGGGAACGGTCGGGAAAGTATCTAGCAACTTGTACCTTATTTGTTTGGACTTAATCTATTTGTTTTGTATATTTTTATTTAACAACAATTATTTCCCTTTCCTAATCTCTAACCCTTAAGTTTTATTCAAATAAGGATGCGAGCAATCACAAGTCTATTCAGTCGTTACGGCCATGTATGCGTAATTTTGTCCGCCTTGGTGGTTTATTAATTTTTGGTGAAAGGATTAGAAGATCCATACCCTATATCACTCTTCGTCCTAACCCTTGGTTTTACTCGAGTGAGGGAATTGAATGCAATCATGTATGTCTATTCCATTGTTATGGATGTGTATATGTGGTTTGTCGCCCTTGCTGGTTTACGAATTTTGGTAAAGACTACTAGTCTATTCTTTAGCTTATTCGAGTTAAGGTTTGAATGCAGTCATATGTGTCTATCCCATCGTTATGGGTGTGTATGTGTGATTTTGTCAAATTTTCTGGAATATTGGTACCAATAGAGATTAGAAAGAGTGATCAAACCCTTTAAGCCTTTTAAAACCCAATTTACCTTTATAAACTTCTTACTCCTTAGCTTTAGTGGTGAAGATGTGTATCCTTGCCAAGCTTATGATTGAATACTCGTCACGATCGAGCAATTGAGCGAATTAGTTATATGTTACCACATAGATTAGTTGAGTGATTTGAGTAATTTCATCTTCTTATTTCGTGATGTGTTTGGTTGTGTACTAGTGATTAAACGAATAAATGCTTAAAGAAAAATCCTTAGAAATACATTTTCATAAATTTCTAAAGGCTACTTGAGGACAAGTAGGATTCAAGTAGGAGGATATTTGATGACATCAAATAACGTCACTTTTATAGCATCATTTATCCCATGTAAATTACCCATTTTGTATAATTATTGTAAGAATTGTTACTTAATCGTTTATATTTAAGATTTGAAGTAATTATGGAGTACTTAAATGAAGAAATCTGAAGAATACTATTCTGACATTCTATACGCCGTATCCATCAAGGAAGATACGGCGTATCTGTGCCTACACTTCACAAGAAACCACGAAGACCTATACGCCGTATCTAGTATCTATCATACGCCGTATCCAAGATATGGAATATGAAGATTCTGGAAGATATCAAACGTGGTCCCTATTCCAAGAAACTTCCAATACGTCGTATTGACCTCAACCAATACGGCGTATCGACTAAATTCTAGACACTATAAATAGAAAACCTAAAAACAAGTTTTAGGTGTGCTTGATCATATTTGCGATACCTTAACTACAAAAGTCGATTTTTAGAAGACATGAAGAGCAGAAGAGGTCAAGCAAAGCTACTATTTCTATAGGAAACACCTTGTAATCTCCTATACTCTAGTAACCATTTGATTTTTGGTATCATTCGTTTAACTCGGTTAGTTTACCTTGGTTGACTAATTATTCTTATATTGATTACAATGATTAAGGGCTAATACCCTTGGGTACAATGATTAAGGGCTAATACCCTTGGGTATTAGCCATGATTATGAAGATTTAAAATTTTGGTTTTTTAATATCAACTGCTTAATTTATCGTTGATCGTTGTTTATGTTTATCAATTCATACTTGTTTACGTAATTTTGTATGCAACCTATTATTCAACTGAATCTAGTGATATCGACCAAGTTAGCTAGATTCTGGGATGGCCCTCCATATAGCGATTTATATATCTAGAATAACAGGATCATAATTAATGGCCTATCTTTACCATTGGTTTATGTGAACAAGTTGGACTAGCAGGTGACTTGGGATCAACAAATAACATACTGATTCCTTTGGTAAAGACTTGGACACTAGACTAATAGAATATAAATTATCTTTAAGCAGTAAGTGGGTAAAGTCTCCATGAGCTAGGGTTTAATAAGATCACCATTATTAATCTCCTAAGATAGATTATAATCAGCGAATAGGATGTTTTATGCGGATGCGTTTAATTGTGATAGAATTATACATGTCTAGGTTTTAGGAAGTACCGCCTAAATCTTGGAATGATATTCCGCCTCGAAATAAGCACTCATTGCACTAAATAAACAAACCAGCATTTTAATTAGATTAATCATGGTTAATACAGTTTTCTTATATTTGGCTTGACCGCTCTTCTATCTTTTGTTTATCTGTTTACGTGTGTTATTGTGTCTTAAATTGATCTAAGTTACCACAAAACCTGTGTCAGTCTCTCAGACTAACCCCCCTTATCCGTTAGAACTAGGTTTAGCATAGGTTTAACAAAGAATATAATTGACATAGTTTAAATTGACTTAATTTAGTTAACCAAAATATTGATAGAATAAAATATTAACGTTCTCGCTCTTAGTGATCAACACCTTACTTACCAACGAAACTACATTTGATCGAGTACACTGCCTGTTAAAGTGTTGTTTTAGGTAATGTCAGCAAAATATAAATGTAAAACTTGATAACTAAAATAACAACCTACACGACGACACATCAGACGTCGTCTCCATGCATTATGAATCCATATCTTGATCAAAATCATGTAGAGTTTCATTCTGTCCCGTTTCTTCCCAAATTGAGCCCAAATCACGTGTATTTCTTCCAAATGCTTCCTAAATGCTAAAACAACAAAAATAAATGATTAAGTGCATAATTTGGGCATATTTGCATGCTTTTAGGGGTTAAATGACCCCGTAAAGTGTACAAAATGACACCTCATCATGTATACAAATTGCTAACTTGTCAAGACTATGCTTTTATCAATATGGCACAATATTAATGCAACTTCAAATGCATGCATAAGAGGTTTAACCAACTATATTGGTAAGTATTTAAACAAAAGTTGATTTAAACATTCGAAATACACATGCCATTACAAGATCTAGTGGTCTACAAGCTAAAACTTAAACATCTAACTTCAAAAACGAACACAACTTAGAGAACAAATAAAAACTTCGAAAACAAACACCAACATAAAAAACAAATACCAACATAAATCATCATTTGTATATTTTCACCACCTTTTCGACAATATAGTAAGCTATATCTCTCAGCCTATCGGCAAACGTCTATGCCTATTCCCTCATTTCATCAGTGCACCAACCCATGTCATCCTCCACAGGCATTAGAGATTTAGCCTTATATGATGTTGACTTTGTCTTTTGAAGATGTTTGTGTATCATTACAATGATTTCTTCAGCCAAAGGGGAAATTTTCTTAACAAACCTGTCTTCGTTAACAAAAAACTTACCCTTATCACTTGCTGTCATTTTGTTTTAAGGTATTAAGTTTGGTGGGTGAGAACCATAGGGAGAAATACAGTGTGTTCGAATGGTAAAACTAGTATCGATTTAAATACTTGGGTTTGAGGGCCCAATGGTGTATCTGGGTTTGACAGTCAAATGGTGTAATTGGGTTTCAGGGACTAATTGTGTATGAAAAACCACAATTCTTCATTTACCCGCCAAAAGACTAGCCTTTTTCCCGCCAATAGAACTATGGAGTGTAGTAACAGGTGTAACAAACAACAATAATTGGTATATAGGGACCAAACGGGCAAAACCAGTTTTCACATTAAGGACCAACTATGTAT
>BQNB010037366.1:3728-49493 GCA_026074375.1 Tanacetum coccineum | reverse complement strand
AAATATAATGTATTTTTGGTATGTTTTTAGTCATTTAGGTCCGTCTATAGTGGAAAATGGTATGTGTAATTAAACACATATCAATAAACAGTATTTTTTTGAATGATTAATGATGTGAGGTAGAGAAGAATAAAGGAGGGGATGACTGAGATGAGATATTTTAGGAGTGGATCGATATAGGATGTGATACCATATTAGATTGATTGACTGCTTGAATGATTGCTTGATTATTACTGATAACAGCCAACCAATATATAGGGTACAACAGGATATTCTAGACTATAGGATTGAGCCAATGGACCGATTACATTAAATATAATATGTACTCTAATAGAAACACCATATAATTGATAGTCTAATTAAATAATTCATAAGCTGAATCAGTGCATGATCATTCCGATGAGAGCAACATTATTAGTTTACAATATACATAGTGGCTAAACAATAACAAGTTGTTGATCCGTTACGAGCCATGCTAAATAGCAACCATTAATCTAAGAATAACTATTTTTGGAGTAAATGGCAAAAATCGTCTTTGTGGTTTGGCCAAATTATATGTTTCATTTGTATGATTCGTAAATTGCGAGTGACATCCCTGTGAGGAAACCTTGATCCCGTTTTCATTATTTGGCAAACTAAAATGACTAAAATACCATTGCTTCATCATTTTCTATTTTACTTTAATTTAATTTTTCTTTTAAATTGAATCCTATTTGTTTGGGTGGTTGAATAAAAATCCGGCGAGATGTGTTTTTCAGGCGGTTGTAGCAAATCCGGCTAAAGGCACATATCTGACGTATCTGTGTTGTATTTGTGTTATATAAGAGTTTTATAAATAGCATTACCCTTCCGCCCAATAAAGTACTATATGTATACATTCAACCACTAGGGTCCCTTTTTGTATCAGACATTTGGTTTATAAAATAAAGACTTTCACTTTTGAAATGGGTTTTGTTGGTGCAAAATGATAACTAACATCACTTTTGTATTTTAATGATGATAAATATATATTAGAAGACTAAAGTCATTATCGAAAGCTTGAAAGAGAGGAACACGCCTTATATGTTCGTTAGAAGAGAATCAAGCGAAGAAACAAAACTGTGGAAAACTAGAAGGGTTGAATTCACAATATACACAATATAGACAATTTAACTAATCAAGTAAGTAATGATAAGATGTAAATAAATGTGCAAGATAAGAGATAAGAGATGGAAAGATCAAACCACAACACGAGGATTTATAGTGGTTCGGTAACGAAGCACCTCTTCGCCCTACTCCACTCCCCGAGCACCAAACTCGAGAGTTTTCTTCACTACGTCAACAAGCTCCCTTTAGGCGAAGAAAACCGTACACAACTTAGCTTACACCAATTTTCGACACTAAGCAAAATGTCGAGTTCTAATCCTAGCCAAAACCAACCTATCAAAACTAAACACACCACTTCACGACCATACACAACTTGGCTTCACTGCACAACTTCTTTCTACTTCACAACTTCACTTTGCTTCACAACTTCACTTCACCAAGACACTACTACGATCACACCAATCTATTACTACTTGCTAAGATCATCACGATCTAACTATACTTACAATGATCACAACAATCTACTTATTGTACACAACTACGATACACACCTTCACAATATACACAAATGATTTACAAGATATGATACAATTGCAACAAGGTTGCAAGGACACACACTAAGCTATAATACTTCATCAACTTATGATGGAAGCATTAATTCTCTTGCACTTGAGGATCAAAGCTTGGATCACTTAGAAACAAGGCTTTATGATTAAATGATCAAAGGAAAGAAAGGAAATTTTAAACTGATTTAGAACAGAAAGAAAGTGTGTGCAAAAAGTAAGAAAAACAGTGGGGAATGATCCAGTAGTTATAGGCCAGCTGAGTTGGTTTTCTGTCTGGGCGGTCCCCTTAAATAGGGGACGGTCCCCTTAATTATTATGGGGATCGCCCTTATAATTAAGGGGCCGCCCAGCCTCAGACGCTCCTTTTTTTGTCTTTTCTGGGAGAGGTGTTTTCTATAACATTTACACCATTTCCATGCACTCATCTTTAGTGCAGGATACCCCTAGTACAACCCTCCGAGCCTATCCTTTTTCACGGTTCTCGTAATTTTCTGGTTAAGCCGAACTATTAATGAAGAGCATTGTCACCCTTAAACCAATTGTTACACCCAAATCACCTTAGCCCACCTTGTATGTACTCATTTTTAGTATATTATTGTTTTAACCCAAGTTAATTATTTGAGTACACGGTTGCTAAGTTCTTGTCCTTGTAAATACTATTTTGGGATGATTAGGATTCATGGTAGTATTTATTTTGCGGAAGAATGGGGAAGAAAAGTTAAGTCAATACCCCCATATATTTGTTAGATGATCTCCATGTTATTTTGATCCACCTCAAATCGAGTCATTAGTTAGATTATAAAGATCGAGCATGTAAAAGCTCAAGTGTAGGGGTACGTGTTATAAACCCCATGTTATGATGTATTATGTTATTAAAAAAATAGAAAAGAAAAAGAAAGATATTGATGTAGAGTTGTGTAGAGTTTGTATATCTTCGTCCAAGTCTTGGCTTAGCAACCAAACCAGCGTGTATTCGTGTAAATAATTAGCTAACCCTTCCACTCTAAATTCACCCAAAGCCACCCAAATGTATCCTATCCATTTTCATTTCCATTATATGTTATCTTACACCTACACCCCACAACCCTTTGAAAAGACCTCTTAGATAGTAATGAATAATGCTTGCGTCTAGCGGTGGAGGTTTGATCCTTTACCAAGCCTATGGTAATTTATATGCTATGACAGGTAATGAGTGTTGATTTTTCGTTTCCCCCATTATGTTATAATTTATTATACACCCAAGTGAAAGAGAGAATCCCAAACACTTATGTGAGGTGCTAGTATATACTTTCCGTGCTTTTAATTACGAGGTCTAGAAAGTTATGTTGTAAAATACTTTTAAAGCATAGGTAAATATGACCCTCATATTGTTATTTTCTAGGTAGAAAAGCTCATTTGCTTGAGGACAAGCAAATCTCAAGTGTAGGGGTATTTGATGAGGTGTTATTTTATACACTTTTTTGGGGTCGTTTAACCCCCTAAATTGTGCATTTATGCCCAAAATAGGTACTTAATCGTTCCTTTTTTAGTATTCAACATTTGGAAGGAATTTGGAGGAAATACACATGACTTGGGCTCATTTGGAGAAGAAACGGACAAGACTACGGACCTACACCAACTTCTCTCAAGAATTTCTACTCAGAGGCTGGAGACGGCGTCACAAAATACACGTGACGCCGTCACAACTCCCACTATGACGGGGTCACAACTTTTTACGACGGCATCAGCTTGCACGACCCAGTCCAAGATCTAGAATATTCTACTCATAACGGCGTCACGATTAAAACGCGATGCCGGCACAGTAATTTTCCTATATATACAAATCCGTTTTTAGGGTTTTAAGTGTGTAACTTTAGAGTAAAAGAAAGGGACGAAGCCTAGTTCTTTTAGTAGCTGTTAGGGACGATTTTAGGGCCTCAAAACCCTATTATACTTCCTTTAATTCATGTTTTAATCAAGTAAGACTATCTTAATCATTCAATATGTCTTATTGTATGATTCTTATCTGTTCTTGCTTTATCTTTAACATGCTTGGCTAAACCTTATATTGTGTTTATTTATGATTGAATGAAACCTAGAATGTAGATCTTAGTAGTGTTGCTTCTTGTGATGAATATGCATGTTAGGTCTTAGAAAACCAACTTTTGTCTGTATCGCTGTTGATGTGTCTAGGAAAACATAATTGTGTAGAAAGAATACCATCGGGTAACAGTCTCCATACTACCTTGCCCCTTATATGGTTGATCCACTCTTAATATATTTCAAATGCATTTAATATACTCTTTTGGGCCTTGTAATAGTCTTCATACTACCTCACTTGGGCGTTGCCTTAACAGAATATTAAATAGACGGCGGGTTCGTGTAATTCGTTCATGACTTAGGAAATAATTACATAGATCATCACAAGTGTGACAAAGCAACAACACTAGGAGAAGCAATCTAGGGAGTTTTACATGATTAAATAAACATAATCTTTTATTAAATTGTTATCACCAGTAGCTTAGTTTATATTTAGTTTAATAGCTAAAACCAAACCAAACCTCTCAAACATATGATTTACTGCTTTCATAAAATATGAAAACACAAAAATAATCTTCTCTCAACCCCTATAATTATATTAGACCGTGATCAAGCCTTCCTAACCTATTCCCTTAGGGAACAATAACAACCCCCGAGTCTTGCCTATACTACACTACAACGATTAGGTACACTGCCTATGGAGTTGTAAAACTTCTTGTAGAAGTCCCTTACGACAACCGCAATCAAAATCTAAGTCATATCATTCAAAACAGGTGATTACATTCATCCGATATTCGATTACATCCGTCTACTCTGAAACTTATCCGGTTACATAATCCCAAAATACCTAACTATAATATGCGACAAGAACAGTTATGTCAAGTGCTGGTTGAACTAAAAGCTTGTGGTCCATTACTAATTATTACTTGATTATTGAAATCACTATTTGGATTTTTGGAAATAATGCTTTGAAAGGTTGTAACGCTACTTTTCTTAAGGAAATATCATTTGAATTATTTCAATGCGGTTTTTGCTAAAAACCTATGAATTCACCAACATTATTGTTGACGTTTTTGCATGTATTTTCTCAGGTTATTATCTTGTTAGCTGAGCAGTGGGAGCATTCGGGACGCGTGGATATCAAAACTATAAGGACTTGGTTTTCTTCACATTCGATAAATGTTTTCTTTAAGAACGCACTTGCATTTATTTTAATTTTCCCTTCGCGATCAAGCTAGCAATTGGCTTGAACCTTTTCCAGCAGGATCCATCACCACATGGGAGGATCTTACTACCCGATTCCTTGCTCAATTCTTTCCACCCGGAAGGACCGCAAAACTCCGCAATGATATCTTGATGTTCCAACATCATGGAGAATCTCTATCCGAAGCATGGACTCGTTTTAAGGATTTACTATAAAAAAGTACCCTCATTAGGCAACGCCTTCTGGCTCCAAGTCTAAACTTTTTATAACCATACGATCCCGTCATAAGACGAACCATTAACCAATCGGCCGGTGGTAAGCTTCGTGACTTAAACGCCAAAGAATCCTGAGCATTATTAGAGGACCTCGCCCTCTATGACATCGAAAGTTGGAACGACCCAAAGGATTTCGCTAAGCCAGTCAAGGCAATCACATTGCTTCAAGATGTACCGAGTACATCCGACCACCGTCTAATCGAGCTTGAAACTCAAGTCCAACGCTTGATGGAAGCTCATCTTGCTCTGACACAGCCTACCTAAGTAAACAAAATCACTACCTCATATGAGATCTGCACTAGTCCTCATGACACTCAGTATTGCATGGAAGACCCCGAACAAGCCTTTGCTGAATACGCATCCTCGCGTACCAATGAAGCGGGAGGTAAGTGGTATACCTTCAAACCCGAGTAAAACAATCTTGGTGACACCTACAATCCATCATGGAGAAGTCACCCAAACCTTAGGTGGAGACAACCTCTCTCAAAATAATTCTTCAAACCCACCTAACCAGTTCTAATCCAACGGTTCAAACCCAAACCGTTCTTTCAATAACAATCCTCGAAGCTTTAACAATCAATCAAACCTTGAAGATTGGTGTCCAACTTTCAAGGGGGGGGGCATCAACAGACGCTAGACTATCCAAGTTTGAAGCCGATTTCAAACAACAGCAAAGCGAGATGACCAACAAAATCGACACAGTGTTGAAGGCCATCACCGATCGAATAGCAATAAGCACTACTACGATTACGGGGGGTTTTTCCCCCCCCCCCCCAGGAACACAAAACTGAGTACTACCTCATTTTGTCTGCTCGTTCTTGACCCCAACAATCAATCCTTATTGGCGCAATCTCACCCTATCTAACACAATCAATGCCTATCAATGCACATTTAAGGAGGTAACAAACAATTTCCCAACAAGCATACGGTCCAACTTAAGATTAGAATCGATTCCAACAACAACCAGAAGAGCCCGAACCAACTCTTGAAGATGAATTTCTCGGATTTGCATCTTAACCGAACCGGATTTCGTGAAGTCCTAGTTCAATGCTCAAATCTATAACTACAATATTATCTAAATACGTATAAAGTTCTTAGAACTAAAAGGCAAAACAGATCAGCATTTATATAAGGAGAAATACTCTCGAAAACAGAAGACCCCATACTATTCACTCTACCTTGTAGATTAGGGGACTCAAAACCTTTCGTACTTTGTGATACTCTAGATATCATGTGTGAACATAATTCCACTTTTACCTCTTCAAAAAGCTTAACATCAGACTATTAGAAGAGACCGAACCATATCTTTGGATTAGCTGACAGAACCAAATCCTACCCCGTTGGGATTGTTAAAGACGTAGAAGTCCATATAGGGAAGCTAAAACTATTAATTACTCTTCCTAATTATCGATATGAAGAAGGAGCCCTCGAGACGCTCCTTTGCTAGTAAGGAAGAGATTCCTAGCAACCCTCTAACGCAATTAAGATTGTAAATGGCCAAAATAGCGTTAAAGAAGAATCACTAGGTCGGATTCTCGGATAAAAGGAGTAGACTTAGGTGAAGGAGGAAGCAACCTTATTGGGCCACACATAATAAAAAGGGAATCATTACAAACCAACTACCTCACCGTCGATGGAATAGGCGCGCCGAACCCGTATTACGCTAGGGAAGGACTTCTAGAACTGCCTTTTTACCCGATAATTGGAAATTGCTAAAGATGCGAGCTCAATCCTTTTAAGGATACCTTAGCGTTTAGGAGGATGGTAGAGTTCTTAGGAGCCATACCCATTAACCTTAAAAGTAATATGTGGGAATCAGAGGACCTAATTAAAAAACTAATTAATTAGGATAAACCCCTCAAAACGAAGATGAAGCATGACACGCCAAGATTAGACTAATCGACCCAGACGATAGAAGTTTCACCAAAACCCTACAGTCAATCCCCACCAGAACTAGGATAGCACTCTGAAAGAGGAAAAGTCCCAAGGGTAAATTAGCGACTGGACCGACTTCTACGACACGTAAAAATGTGTGACTTTGAGTCTAGCTACAAGACCTCGTAAAATAAAAAAAATCGCTTTTGGGAGGCAACCCAATATTACTTTTCCCGCACATTAGGAGTGTCATGTGGTTTTATTCTTTTCACTTTATTCTATCATGTTTGAACTTTATCTTATAATCATGCTTTGTATTATTCTTAACCCCGTCTTAATTTCAATCAAAGGTATTTTGCAACAATAAGTGTAGGGGAATTTATCCAGTTTTTAGAACCAAGTTCAAACATGTTAAATAAATTGTTTAGATTAATTCGCTTAGTTTACAGAGTCATATAGTAAATTATCGATTCAAGTTTTGTATTATGCTGCTATCTGTACAGAAACTAACTTATGGAATCAAGTGCAAGAAATTTTTCATCAAAAACAAAAATTTCGTTTTCACATAACGTGGAGACGGCGTCATGATTTACACGCGACGCCGTCACCACAACACCTGTGACGGCGTCAGGATTTTCCTAACGGCGTCAAACGCCCAAGTCTAGAAAACTTAAAGTTTTTAATTATTTTTGAAAATAAAACTCGTATAACATTTAAAATACGTAATCTTCTGTTATAAACCTGCAAAACCAACGAGTTTGACAATTCTCTCATCCTATCTTTACTGCTTTATCGAGTCAACCCTAATTTCATAATTGTATATTATATATCAAACATTTTAATTCTCTGGTATAAGTATGTACTTTGTCTTTGATTACAGGTATATTTGATGAGAAGAAGCTTGAAAGTTCTTAGTAAGCCGAAGCAGTAAACGAATAAATAACTTAATGGGCCCACCCGTACCTATCTAACGGGTCGGGGCAGCCCATTAAGCTATTATGGATATAACAAAAAGGGTTTTGAAACATTAAAAGGCCCAATACCCTTTTAATGTATAAACAACCCAATCCTTGGCCCAAATCCCTAACCTGTTAAGGCTGTTAGTTGTTTATTACACCACAAGGACCATACGTGCAAACCCACCATACAACTTGAAGGGCTTAACTTATTAAAACCACAAACTTTCATCACCACAAAGGACGATTCTTGTAACCATTCATATCAACATAAGTACCTTATTTTGGCGCCAAATTGGTAATACAAACAGAGTACCCTATTTTGGCGCAAATTGCCAAAACAGGGTCTTCTTCACCCTGCACCCTGCAACTAAACAACAAAACCATCACCATCTCTCAACCCCACTCCATATGGGTCAATTGCCATGTTAGCAATCCTAAACAGTCCCATTCGTCAATGGAACATGACAAAATTTCAATGGCTATGATCAAGGGACTTGGGCAACACTCAAGATGGACGACTATGATGACTTTGGGACTCTACTCACACCAAAAGCACAAGTGCTCAGCCCTCTCACAAAAGAAACACACTATGAAGAACCAAGACCCTTAGCTTATTATATATATAGGACTCTTGTAAGCCTTAAATGGCATCTAGTTTAGTTTTTCAGCTTATTTACTTAATGTTTTACTTATTGTCTTTTAAATTCCAAGCCTTGTAATCTTTTTAAGTTTAATGAAAGTTTGAGGAATTTTATGTTTTAAAATCTGTTTTTAAGCTCTTATTGTTTTCAAGTCTTGGTTAAGTTACTAAAAGCTCTTATTAAAACTCTTATAAGCTGTTTATAACTTAAACAATGAAAACTTTCTAGTTTTGTGTTGTTTAAGAACTAGTTCACATAGAATTCACTCAAAAAGCTATTTGGAAGATAAGCCAAAAAGGGAAGGGCTTATTGCTGTCACTAGCTTGTTCTTGAACAAGCTAGAGCTTGTAGACAAAGCTCTTAAGAGCTTATTTGCCCTTGTTTAGAGCAAAGGGCTTTGTAAGTTCCATTTTCTTCATTTTTAAGCTTTTACTGTAGCATTGCTTATTACTGCTTATTTCTGCTTATTTATTGCTTATATCTGCTTATTTATGTTTGTTTATGATGTTTAGTGCTTATTTTGCTTAGGTTGTAGTTTAAAAGTTATTTGTGCAAGTTTTTCTTTAAATCTGTCATAATAGCTTATTATTGCATAATCTTTGTTAGCTTATTATAATGCTTATCTGTGGTTGAAATTTGATTGTTACAGCTGTTAGAACTTAGTTAACATCTGGTCTTTAAAAGTTATAGCTATAATTAGCCTTAATCAAGTCTAAATGTTGAAATTAGATTTTAATGGAGTGTTTGGTTTGATGCAAAGCCAAAACCAGGAAAAGTAAAAAAAGTCAAAGCTGTGGTCAACCTCCAGTCAACCTTGGTCAACAGAAGTCAACCCACAAAAGGACAAAACCTCAAAAGTTACCACTTTAGTCCCTCAAGTTTTTTTGAAATTACACAAATGGCCTTGGACTCTTAATGGCCCTAAATCTTTCAATTACTTACCGGATCCAAAAAGCCCAGAAGGACATAGCCCAACCTAGCCCATTTACCATTTTATTAAAAACATAGGGACCATTTCTGCTATTTACCAAAGTTGTTTTACACTAGAACTTTTATAAACCAAGTGAGGGACTAGTTGTGCAATAAGCCCAAAGTTTAAAACTGAAATTAACCTTTTCAGTTAGAAAAGAGCGCCAAACCATGGGCACTATTCAACCGTCTTCCCCATTTCACATAGGTCAAAATCAAAGGGCTTTTTCCAAAATTAAAGGGTACGGGAAGGGACAATTCAAGTGGTGGTCCATATATGATGGCCAGGGTCAAATCGTAATCTCTAAGTGCTCTTATTGGTTCACATAAAGCAAGGGTGCCTCGTGGTATGAAGAAAGCACAAGGTGTAGTGACGGGTGTTTTTTCTCTATTACATCACACAACTTGCACAAGCTGTCACATCAAATGAATGACAGCTTGGCAATCCGTGTG
The DNA here is from genome assembly GCA_026074375.1 of Tanacetum coccineum. NCBI lineage: Eukaryota > Viridiplantae > Streptophyta > Magnoliopsida > Asterales > Asteraceae > Tanacetum > Tanacetum coccineum. Next base: position 39,446 of record BQNB010037366.1, on the reverse strand, counting down.
AGTATAATTTGATCTAACGGATGAGATTATAGATCCAATCATTGGGAAAATGGATGGTGATGATTGATTGGAGCGTGCAGAGCAAGGGAAGACTAGAAGCTTCAGCTTGGGCCTATAAATACCCTCACTATCACACACACATAGGAGATAGTTAGTAGCTTTTAGATTTAGCTTAATGTTTAATTTTTAGCTTAAATTTCCTTTAAACTTTGTAATTCTTCCTTTTATGCTCATTGTAATCCATGTTTTATTGTAATGAAATTCAGTTTTTAAATCAGTCTTCATAGCTCTTTTTTTCATAGATCTAACTTCTTCCAGATTAAATTGCCTAAGCTAATTTCATAGCTATGAATAAGCTCTTATTAGTCTCTAAGCTAATAATTGAGCTCAAATCTTACCTTAATCATACCTTAACTCTTAAAATCAGCTAATAACCTTATCACCTTTGCTTAATTGGATTTTAGCTAATGGAAGGAGAGCCAGAAAGGGAAGGGCTCTCAAGGACTTATACTGGCTTATTTCTAATAAAGCAGGTGCTTGTTGAATTAAGCTCAATTTGAAGCAATTTGCTTCTGTTTAGCTGAAGCTGAAGGTTAGTTTTCATTTAACTTCTTTTTGTCCTTTAATTCCTAGTTAAATAAGTGCTTATTAGTGTAAACTGCTTAATTGCTTAATATGTTTGCTTATTAGTGCTTATTTACTTTTATTCTAGCTTATTAAGTGTGTTTGATCATCTGTGTTAGTTTTTTATAATATAGATCTTGTTATAGCTTAATTTGTCTTAAAATCTATAAAAACCAAAAAAAATTAGTTAGCATAAGCTTAGATTCTAGATTTAGCTTAAATGGTTGATGATTTATGTTTATTAGGTTAGTTAGTATCTAATTAGCATCTGGTATTTAAGTTTAGTTCATTAGATCTTAAATTCAATAGCTTAATCATAATCTGTCTTATGTTAAGGGGTGTTTGGCATTAGTTGTTTTGACCTCAAAAAGTCAAAGGTTTTTGTGCAAATCATTTGAGACAGCTTTGATTTCATTTAAAAACTTGGAGAAGAGTTTTCATACGTTAGTTTTTTAAATTGAAAAAGTTTGTGCTTTTTTTTTAAAGTGTGCCAGCCACTTTAGGTTCTTTTACTTTATTGTTGCTTGTGAAAACTTTGATCTAAGCATTCCAAGGCTTAGATAATTGATATGTTTTAAGTTTTTTACACTCATAGTGAGTGTGTTAAGTCGTTGTGGGTAACCAAATGGTTACCGAACATTTTTCGTTTTTGCTCCTTTTAAGTCAAGTGCATAACAGGAAAATAGGCTGTTTCCTATTGATTTCCTTTTGAACTTGAATTTTAGCTAGCCTAAGTTAGTAAATTAGCCTAAATAATTAAGTAGCTTGTATTTTTTTTATGTAGCTTTTAATTTAGATTGAGTTTAAGTTGTCAATTTATAGCTTAAACATCTAGGGGAAATTTAGCTTTTACAAAAGTCAATAAAAAAACTTAAAAGCAAAAAACAGTAGTATATTTAGTAGCTTTTGTAATATAGAACTTTTAGATTATTATAAGTTTTGGTTTTATGGGGTTTACTAGTAGCTTATAGGGTTGTTTGTTAAGTGAGCAAAATCTCATGCTTCTATCTTGGCATATTGAGCTCTTAATACTTAGACTTAATTTTGTGCTTTTTGAGTTAAAACCGAGATTTGCTGATTTCAGTTTAAATTTTAGATAGTTTTTAGTATTAAATGATCAAATAGCTTTTCATTTCTAGTTTAAGCATATCATAAGCTGTTAGGAACATTTTTTGGTTTTCAAATTGAGCTTATATTTAAGCTTGTGCAAAGCTTTTAGTTAAATCAAGCAAAAGTGAGCTCAAAAGCTCACTTTCTGCAAACAGTATCTTACATGCTCTTTTTGAGCTTAATTTCGAGGTTTAAGTAGTATTGTCTTTATAAAAAAAATTGTCAAACTTGTCCTTTTTAGCTTTTAGCTTTTGTTTTTCAAAAATAAGTAAAATAAAAAAGTAGCAAATAGATGGCAAGGGTGTTGCTATCCTCGAACCCAAGGACCTTGCTCTATAGACCATACGTTTTACCAAGTGTGATACAATAGTCATCGTTGAGTATTGATGCACATTTGTTTTATACACGTTTTCTTTTCTTTCTCTTAAATATAAGCCGTAGCATGTTTGCTTATTTTTCCAGCTTATTAGATAAGCTGGGATCTTGGTTCTATTTTTCTTATCTTCTTTGTTACTAGTCTGATTTTTTGGTAATTTTTCATTAAGTAGCATTATTTTTTTTCATTTTTTTGTAAAGTTTTATTTTAGAAAATCATAATAACATAGAAAAAGTTTTAGAAAATTACAAAAAAATAGTTTTTAATTTTATAAAAATTACTTTTAGGTTTACATTAAGAAAAATCATTGTCACCCTTTTTAGATTTTCATTTTAATTTTTGAGCTTTTAATTTTGAGTTTAAAAATAGGATTTTAATTTTAAAAATGGTTAAAAATAGTTTTTTGAGTTTTTATGTTATTTTAGACTTTTCTAAGGTTAAAAATTAATTTTCTAAATTTTTAGAACTTAATTTGCTATTTTTTTAGGATTTAATTAGATTAAAATAGTTTTTAATTCATAATAAATTCAAAAATAATCAAAAAAATGTTTTTCTTCTTCTTAAAATTTTCTTTTGTCCTATTTTAGGTTTAGAAATTTAGTTTGCATTTTTAGGGGTTAATTTTAGTGTATTTGCTTAATTGTCGCGTTTCATTTGCTCCCGTTAATTAGTTTAAGTGTTTAATTGCTTTTAATTGTTCATTTTAATTGTTGCTTTTATTTAGTAGTTATAGATAATCAAATATATCTTTTCTCTCATTCAAATCATAATCCGAGCTAAAACGAGGTTTCAATTTCACAAGTCGTTGGGGAAACGACCCGGGTGATCATTCTTCCCGGTTAAATATACGTATTATATATTATATATATCTTTTAGAGTGAGCTTTTCTTAAGGGAAACTTTAGGAAAGTTCTTAATTGCTCTTTTTGGAATATTATATTGTATATTTTATTGTGTATCAAATTTTTGGCGCCGCTGCCGGGGACTTGTGTTAAAGATTCCGTTGTTTACGTTTGTTGATTTTGGTTTGAAGATCCTTTCGTCCTCGAAAGTTTCATTTTTGCTAAAAACTTTCAAAAATCCAAAAAAAAAATCATAAAATATAAAAAAGTAAAAACATATTTTTCTTTTCTTTTTAGTATAGCTATCATATAAAAAAACAACACAAAAAAATCAAAAATATAAAAAAATTGTCCTAAAAAAAATAAGAAAAACACACAAAGTTGGTAAACGAACACCAACATATAATACCTTCAATTGAGGTATTATCATAAATAAGTTCCGGTGAACTTGAAAAGTTCCCAAATCGAACCAAAGATTTTAAAACTTGCCATTTGTGTCACTTACGAAATACGGCTCACCTTAAGAAGAAATTTTTAAGAGCTACCGTGAAGTAAGTTGATTATTTGGTTTTAAGTTGTCTTCCGTTTATCCGTTTAAAATAGATTATAAAAAAAATTAAAAATTCAAAAATCCAAAAAAATTAGTGTAATTTTTGTTTACTTTTTAATTTTTACTTTTTTAGAGCTATGCGCACTCGTTCTCAAGCCTCGTAATCGAATCGTTGACCAAATCAATTAACAAGGTTATTGTTGAGGAACACGAGTTTCCAATGGCGACAATACGCTACAAATGGTCAGATTGCCTACTAGCTCCCATCGATGGGGGATTACCGGAAGATGCAAATTGTGGTTCCAACAATAATATGCAAACATTTTTTGAGCTTATACTCAAACTTTGATATAATCATGTTCAAAGTAATCAATTTACGGGTAAACAAGACCCTCATAATCATCTTCGATTTTTCAACAGTCATTCTTTTTTTTTTTTACCTTTAAGACATTCCCGAAGTTCCAAAGGAATCCGATTAAGCTTTTGCTTTGTCCTTTCTCAATCGAAGGTGAAGGCCCGGACTTGGATAGATAAGGAACCACACTCGTTCGTTTCTAAGTGGGATGATCTATGTCTCGAAATTCTTAAAACCCAATTCTTTCCACTGCCGAAAAACAACTTACTTAGAACTGAATCACCACTTTCTACCAAAAAACCGAATGAAAACTATCAACGAAGCATGGGAAGTTTCAAAAAGGGCTTCTTCGTCCAATGTTCTCATCATCGGTTTATCGGAATTACTTCAACTTTGATACTTTTACAATTCTTTGTATTACCAATTGATCAAGATGCTTTAGATTCCGCCGCGGGTGGCAATTTTCTAGATAAGATGCCTCGTGATGGTTTAGCCATTATTGAGAGTAAATCCAAGGTTAGTTATTCAAGAAGTCGTGCAATTGAACCAAGAGCGAGTACGAATGCTCCTCTTTCTACTTCTACACCTTCTAATTCTTTTTGGCATTTCAACAACTCTCCGCTTCTCTTGAGTCAAATGGATTATTCGAATGAGTGATTAGAAAAGATTGATTAATGCTAAAAAGAATTTTAGGACTACTGCCTACGTCAAAGCATTCGGGAAGTTTGTGTCACAATGTGGTTCAAACCATAATTTCAATAATTGTCCGTTAACAAGAAACGATTTTCCCGTTTTTCATGATAACATCATCAATTCAACAAACCGCGCCTTTGGCAACTTTGTTCAAAGGAATCCTCTAAGTTTGGCAAAATTCAGATGGACCACCCGGTTTTAATGTTCATAAAACAACCAAGGAAAACCAAAGCGATATCAAGGAAAAATTTCACATTCGAATCAAAACCGTGGTAACAATCAAAACCATCAAAACAATCAAGGTCAAGTTTTTCAATCACCAACCAATCAACCACCGGTTTACCAAGTTCCACCATATCAAGCTCCTACGCCCCAAATTCAAGGTGTTTCAAAAACGGATTTTGAAAACTACGTCAAGGCAAACGATGCGGTGTTGAAGAATGTTCAAAATCAAGGTCAAAATTTGCAAAATCAAATGGCTAATGTTACGAGTTTGTTGACAAGTCTTTGTGATAATTTCAAAAATTCCGCCTCTACTTCAAATTCAGGAACTCTTCCAAGTCAAACCGTAACTAACCCTCGTCAGCAAATTAATGCTATCACCACAAGAAGCGGTAAGACTTTGGAAGGACCTTCGACTCCTCTTGTGCCTACACCCGTTGTTTCAAATACCCAAAAAAGTGACCAATCAAAACCGGAGACGTCAATGGGACAAAAGTGCAAATCCAAATTTGGAAAAATATCGCCCCAAGTCCACTCCGAGAAGAAAATTCCATTTTCATGGAAATTCCTAAACCAAAAGCAAAGAAAATTGTTAATGTTGAAATTCAAGATCTTAATTCTCCAAGACCTATTCCATCTAAACTTCCATATCCCGAGATGATGAAAGTGAGAGAGAACGATAAACCCAACGCTCAACATAGCCGGTCTGAAAGATTGTTCAAACAAATCCGTTTAGAGATTGGATTGAAAGATGCTCTTGTCGAAAAGCCAAAGTTAAACAAATGGTTAAGCTCGTTGCTAAAGAACAAAGAGAAACTCGAGGAGATCGCCATTACAATCGTGAATGCTGATGTTACGCTATCATCATGAACAAAGTCCTGAGAAGCTCAAAGATCCGAGAAAATTTCTCTATCCCATGTGCTTGACAAGACAACTCGATAGGACTAGTTGCTTTAGCCGATTCGGAGCTAGCTTTAACCGTGTACACTCATTCTATATACAATCAAAATTGGGCTTGAGCATTGACTCCTATCGTATGACTATCGAGCTTGCCAATTCGTGACCATTACTCACCCAATGGGTTTTATGCCGAGGATGTTGTAGTTAGAGTTGATGGTTTTACTTTTCTTGCTGTTTTGTAGTTCCTTAATTTTGGAACCAGACCCAAGGAGTGTACCTATTATTTTAGGTCAAGACCATTCCTTGGCACTGCAAAAGCTCTAATGATGTGTACGCACAAGAAATATTGGACTTTAAGAGTAGGAAAGGAAGAAGAACTTGTTTATATGCGATAAATCTGAGAAAGGAGAAAAACAAGAATAAGCATTTTGTTCTGCATTTTCTGTATTAGATTTTCAAAAGATGAGCCGTTTAGTGTGGCTAGAGTACCATACTCGTTCTGATGATCATTCTCCTAGTTCTTCTCCGGTGAAGACTCGTGATAATCTTGAGGAGGTACGCCGATGGAAAACTCATCTTCTTTAAAAAAAGATGTACAAGAATGGAAATTTTCAAGTTCATTTAATCTCTTTTTGAAATTTGATGACAATTTCAAATCTAGCACCATATATCCTCATTTTATGGAAATGGAAGAAGATTTGTCGAGATCAAAAATTCCAACTTTTCCGATGAGCCAGTTTTTACTTAACAATCGTTCTGTCGATAGGGTGGAGTGTTTTGCTCAAGAAGGACATAATGTTGAGATCGCTGCTTTTCTGCTATGGAAGTTTCTTCTAATTTTGAGAAGGTTATTTCGATTCTGAAGGAGACGTAACTTTCTGATAATTGCTTTAGTATTGATGCTTCCATAATCTCGCTTCTGAAGTGATTTCCGATCATGAACCAGAACAAATTGAATCTTCGATTACTTTTTCTCCAAGAAAGTGATCCTCTTCACCATGAGTTCGCCGGTGAACTTTTAACACTTCCTTCGAGGACTTTTTTAACTATCTATTCATGTTGATGATGTGAATTTTGGGGAATATCTTAGTCTTATGACAGTGCTTTGTGAGATTTCAACTCCCCAGTCATAGGAAAATGTTCATGCTAATCAAAGTTCAGTCATCGAGTCTCTTCCCATATCTCCTATCCCCGTTGAGGATAGTGAGCCCGTTCAAGAAGAGATCGATATTTTCCTTGTTCCAGATGATTTAATTCAGCCAGGTGTTGAGAATGATGATTCTGAAGATGAAGATAATGAATTACCTAACCTTGACCATCAAGATGATCCGTCAATTCCTCGTCCTCCACCGGAACCACCGGATATTGAGAAATGTTTTGAACCCGAAGCGGGTATTTTGATAACCAAAGTGTTTAAGGGTGTTTCTAAACCACATGATTTTATGGCCAATATTTTACCCACCCTTCTCACCCTTGTTTCAGATTTGACCTTCATTCTCTTTCTCTCCTTCGGGAGTGAAGACACTTTTTTGACCCCGACAGCTTTCTTAGAGCCGGCTTGGCTTTCACGGGAGGAACTTTCATATGCTTTAATGTTTGTCCAAACATTAATGAAAGCCCGGTTGAGATTTTCTCTTCCATTTGCTCTCCCTAAGGACGAATTAATTCAGGGATTGAGTCGAGCTTGCGACTCGGTGACCAAAAACAAGCCGCTTCGTGGGAGTTCACCCCATGCTTATCCTTTTCTATTTTTAATGTGTTGTGATGTGTTGTGGCTATCCTCTTCTGGTTTCTTGTTGTTTGTTGTTTGCTGTGATTTTTGTGTAGGATTGATCCAACGATTTTTTTGAAGCCTCTCGTATCCTGTGTTGTATCCCGTTTCACTCGAGCTTCCTATCCTTTGTTCGAAATTAGTTTGGGGAAATCCAATATCCTTTTATCTTATCGATTAACGTTTATCTTTGCATAATTCATAAACGGCTTAGATTTTCGTAGAGACCCGACTTTAAACATTGAGGACAATGTTTTGTTTTAGTTTGGGGAGGAAATCTATCGATTTGATGTTACCTGCTTATTGTTTTGTTCTCACGTACCCGTTTTCCCACAAAAATAGCAAAAAATTTAAATTTTTAAGATCTTATTTGTAGGAAAAAAATGAAAAAATAAAAAATATATTAGTAGTTGAATAAATAAAAATGTTAAGACATGAATGTAGGTTTTCCGTTGGTGAGAATAAGAAGTAATTTTTGACCCGATCGAACGTGTAGAGTTCTAGCTTTCTCCCTTAACAATTAATGATTGATAGTTTGTTGATTAGTTCTCATGTAGACTTTAAACATGCTAGACTTGAAATCATTAGTAAATGAAGACTTGTGCTAATCTCAAGTAGATTTTAAATATGCCGAGTTGGATTTTATATAGGCTAAGTATTTGCGGATTTCTTTATTAGAGATTTTAATTGGCAAAGATAAGAAAGATGATAGTGTTGATTAGGAGTTTAGTTTAGGATGAATCTTAAACAAGGTTTTATTTTGAAAATACGTAAAGGCTTATAAGATAATAACTTGTGGGTTTTTCTTCCCCGAAATTCTTAAAATGATTATTATTAAGTGTTCTCTTAATTTTTACAAATTAAAGTTTTACTCTTAAAGTCTTATCAAACATATTTAGAGAAAAAAAGCTTTATCGATGAGAATTCAACTCATTGGTAATAAGATTTTGGTTAAGTTTATACTTTGGTTTTCTAAATGAATTTTTCTCATTTGCTAAAAAATATGTGTTGTATTAATATGTATTAATTAAAAAATGTAGTTTGGATGAACTAAAAAAGAATGCAAGTTATAAAATCCTTAGTAGTTAATAATGAATATACAAACTCCATCGCAATAAAAGTACTTGGGCATTCGTCGGTTCAATCCCGATGTGACATCGAATGAAAAAGATGGACGTTGTATATTTAGGGGTTGTATCATAATAAGTACTCGAGCTCTTGTCGGATGGCGTGGCCGATGTGTACGTCGATAAGGAAAAAAGTGATACCGGTTCCTGCCTAATAAGTAATAGTAATAATAATGTTGCAAGTTAGAAAATAAATAGTAAAAGTTTCATTCTCTAAAACCAAGGTATTCTTTTGAACTAAGGTTTGCAAAAGTCTACAAGGCTTTTTCATCGGAAGTTCATGCGTCTCGATTATTATTCTCCGGATGGGGTGTCAAAAGCCTTAGCACTTACCCGATGACGGTGGGATGCTAGAGAAGAAAGTCATTTATGGGGCAAGTGAACCAACGATGTCTTAGCTAAGGAGGTTTTTGTTTGCTTTGAGTTGTGATCCTACTAAGTGATTAACATATTAGCCCAAAAGGCCCATGTGTAAAGCTTGGTCAGATTTCAACTATCTAAATATGTGGATTTAATGGTTTAAATTAATGTGAACACACACACTTAAATATATGATTTATGTCGGGAAGAGAAATTCACAAGTTGTAATTATAAGTAGTCTTAGCATCTTAGCTCGTACTTAACGGTGATCTTATTTTTAAGCTTAGCATGGGAAAAGTGAAAAATCGGGAATGATGAAGTTATCTTTTAGACACTTAATTGTGCTTTTTGTTCTATGATCCTTAAAGTTACCAATGAGGTAATGAAAACAATACATTATGTCAACACAAATAAGTTGTAGTTAGGAATATATCAAGAAAAAATTTAAAAATGGGAATTCGGGTGTTTTATAACTTGTGATCTCTTAGCTCTCTCAACAAAAATCTTTGCTACTTTTCAAAAGAGTTTAGTTTGGAGAAGTCTTGAAGATGTTTGGTTATAAGGAATGTAATATGCGTGAGGACAACACATCGTTTTTTTAATTTGGGGAATTGTGATAAGTGTAAATACACATATCCAGTTTATACTAAAATAGCCCAATTAAACCCAAAAAAGACTTAAATGGCAAAAATTATACTTGTTTTTTTGTGCTTTTGTTTTTATGTGTGTAGGTACGGATATATCAAAATCACAAGAAAACGTCAAAAAAGAGCAAACCCCACGGACACAAGAAACGGAAGAGAAAGAGCCACAAAAAGAAGCCAAAGATGCAAAGCCAAAGCCAGGAAAAGTCAAAAAGTCAAAGCTGTGGTCAACATCCAGTCAACCTTGGTCAACAGAAGTCAACCCACAAAAGGACAAAACCTCAAAAGTTACCACTTTAGTCCCTCAAGTTTTCAGAAATTACACAAATGGTCCTTGGACTCTTAATGGGCCCTAAATCTTTCAATACCTTACCCGGATCCAAAAAGGCCAAGACATAAGCCTAAACCCTAGCCCATTACCATTTTATTAAAACCACAGGGACCATTTTTCCTATTTACTAAAGCAAGGGTGCCACGTGGCTATGAAGAAAGCACAAGGAGTGACGGGTTTTTACTCTATTATCACTCACACAACTTGCCAAGCCTTGTCACATCAAAGGAATGACAAGATGGCAATCCGGGTTTTCACCTTTCATTTCTTGTGAGTATAATTTGATCTAAACGGATTGAGAATTATAGGATCCGATCATTGGGAAAATGGATGGTGATGATTGATTGGAGCGTGCAGAGCAAGGGAAGACTAGAAGCTTCAGCTTGGGCCTATAAATACCCTCACCATCACACACACACAGGAGATAGTTAGTAGCTTTTAGTTTTAGCTTAATTTTCAATTTTTAGCTTAAATTTCCTTTAAACTTTGTAATTCTTCCTTTTAAGCATTGTAATCAAGTTTTATGTTAATGAAATTTAGTTTTTAAATAGTCTCTCATAAGCTCTTTGTTTTCATAAGCTCTCACTTTTCCTATTAAATGCTAAGCTAAATATCATAAGCTAATGAATAAGCTCTTATTAGTACTAGCTAATAATTGTGCCACAATCTTACCCTTAATCATACCTTAACCTCATAAAATCAGCTTATAAACCTTTCACTTTGCGCGCTCTCGAGAGCGCGTTTGCTAATGGAAGGAGAGCCAGAAAGGGAAGGGGTCTCAAGGACTTATATTGGCTTATTTCTAATAAACCAGAGTTGTTGATTAAGCTCAATTGAGCCATAGCTTCTATTTAGCTGAAGCTGAAGGTTAGTTTTCATTTAACTTCTTTTTGTCCTTTAATTCCTAGTTAAATAAGTGCTTATTAGTGTAAACTGTTTAATTGCTTAATATGTTTGCTTATTAGTGCTTATTTACTTTTAATCTAGCTTATTAAGTGTGTTTGATCATCTGTGTTAGTTTTTTTATTAATATAGACTCTTGTTATTGGTTATTTGTTTTAAAAATCTATAAAACCCAAAAAAAAATTAGGTTAGCCTAAGCTTAGATTTTGATTTAGCTTCTTGTATGGTGATGATTTATGTTTATTAGGTTAGTTAGTAGCTAATTAACATCTGGTACTTAAGTTTAGTTCATTAGATCTTAAATTCAATAGCTTAATCATAATATGTCTTATGTTAAGGGGTGTTTGGCATTAGTTGTTTTGACCTCAAAAAGTCAAAGGTTTTTGTGCAAATCATTTGAGACAGCTTTGATTTCATTTAAAATCATTAGGAAAAGAGTTTACAAGTTAGTTTTTTTAAAATTGAAAAACGTTTGAGGTTATTTGTAGTGAGCCAGCACTACGGGTACTTTTACCTTTTTCTTGTGCTTGTGATAAATTTAAATCTAAGACTGCCAAGGCTTAAGATATTGATTGTTTTAAGTTTTTTATACCTATAGTTGAGGTGGTTAAGTCGTTGTGGTAACCAAAGGTTACTACCTTTTGTTTTTCTCCTTTAAGTCAAGTGCATCAGAAGGAAACATAGGCTGTTTCCTATTGATTTCCTTTTAAATCTTGCATTATTACGCTAGCCTAAGTTAGTTTTAGCTCTAAATAATTCAAGTAGCTTTGATAAGATTTTTATGTAGCTTTATATAGATGAGTCTAAGTTTTCAATTTCTTGTTAAACATTTAGGTAATTTAGACTTTTAAATGGTCAATTAAAAACTCAAAAGCCAAAAAACAATAGTATAACTTTGTAGAATTTGTAATCTAGAATTTTTAGCTTATAGTTTTGGTTTTATGGAGGTTAGTGTAGCTTATAAGTTGTATGTTTTAGTGAGCCAAAATCTCTGCTTTATCTTGGCTTATTAATGATATTAAGCTTAGCATTAATTTGTGCTTTTGAGTTTAAACCTGCAGTTTGCTATTTTCAGTTTAAATTTTAGTAGTACGTTTTAGTATTAAATGATCAAATAGCTTTTCTTTTCTAGTTTAAGCATATCATAAGCTATTAGGAACATTTTTTGGTTTTCAAATTGAGCTTATATTTAAGCTTGTGCAAAGCTTTTAGTGAAATCAAGCAAAATTGAGCTTAAAAGCTCACTTTCTGCAATCAGATCTTCACAAGCTCTTTTTTAGCTTAATTTTAAAGTTTATGATAGTATTGTCCTGTATAAAAAATTGTTCAAAAACTTGTCTCATTTAGCTTTTAGCTTTTGGTTTTCAAAAAATAAGTTAAAATAAGAATGTCAGCAAAAAGTGGGGTGTCTGCCATCTCGAACCAAAAGTTCAGTCGTGCTTTTATCACCATACGTTTTACCAAGTGTGATACAATAACTATCTCTCCTGTTGGAGCTATTGATGCACATTTGTTTTATACACGTTTTCTTTGCTTTCTCTTAAATATAAGCCGTAGCCTGTTTGCTTATTTTCCCAGCTTATTAGATAAGATTGGAAGCCTTGGTTCTATTTTTTTATATTCTTTTATAGTTAGATCTTTTCTTGATTTTTTGTAATTTTTCATTATGTTCATTAGTTTTTATTAATTTTTTCGAAAGTTTTTATTTTTAGTATATTTCATATATAATAGAAAAAATAAAAGTTTTTGAATTTACAAAAAAATAGTTTTTTAGTTTTATAATAATTACTTTTTGGTTTTCCATTAGGAAAAATCATTCCAGTCACCTTTTTAGATTTTCATTTTTAATTTTTTGAGATTTATAATTTTTAGTTTTAAAAAAATTGGATTTTTTTTTTTTTTTATAAAAATTTACGTTTTTTCTTTCGGGCTCACATAAAATAGTTTGTTTTTTTTTTAAAGTTTTTTTTGATGTAATGTTTCTTATTTTTTGTTTTTTTAGACTTTTCTAAGGTTAAAATTAAATTTTCTAATTTTTTATAGAATTAATTTGCTATTTATTTTTTTGGATTTAATTAGATTAAAAATAGTTTTTTATTCATATTACTAAATCTCAAAAAAATAATCAAAAAAAAAAAAATTGTGTTTTTCTAGACTTCTAAAAATTTTATTTTGTACTATTTAGGTTAGAAAATTTATAGTTTGCAATTTTTAGGGAGGGTTTAATTTAGAGTTATTTGCTTATTTGTGGTTTCAATTGCTCCGTTATTTAGTTTCAACTGAGTGTATTAAATTGTTTTCTATTGTTCTATTTTAATTGTTGCTTTTTTTTATTTAGTAGTTATAGATAAATCATAATATATCCTTTTCTCTCATTCAAAATTATAATCGAGCTTTCATTTAAAACGAGGTTTACATTTTCTCAAGTAGTTGGGGGAAGGGAAAGGAAAACGACCGAAGAGTGGTGATCATTATTCCCTGGTGTAAATATACGTATTATTATATCTATATTATTATCTTTTTAGAGTGAGCTTTTATTTAAGGGAAACTTTTGGTGGAAAAGGTTCTTAATTGCTCTTTTTGGATAATATTTTATTGTATATTTTATTGTATATTACTACTGTCTTAAATAGCATTTGAGAACTGCTATCTCTAAGTTTTGCTTAATTTTTAGAGCTTATTCTCGAGTTTGGATTTGTGCTTATTTCTGCTTCCTTGAACCATGTGCCTTGTTGTCAATGTTTTTTTTAACATTTTTGCTATAAAACTTTGTTAATCAGCGTGTTAAATCAGAAATTGTAACCCTTTTTAAAGGGATAGTGTTTGGCCGGTCTAGTGAACTAAAAAGGCCGTCACAAAATTGGGTTGAAGAAAACTCTGTTTTGGGTTATCAAGACAAACTTTGTCAAGCCTTGTCTTAGGTTTTGGGTTAATCTTGTTTTAAAAGGTTTTTCTTGGGTTTTTTTAAAGAAAGTTTTCTAAGAGTTTTTTTTTTATAATATGGTGCTCAACATCTGTGGTAACCTAAAATTAGTATTTTTAGTTGCTTACTTTTGATTGGCTTTTTAAATCAGACTGTTAAGTGTGGTTTCTTGTGATAGTTTTTTTAGATAGAGAGGTAAATGATGGAATAGTTCTTGTTTTAAGTAGAGCTTTCTTTAGCTTTTTGTTTAAAATCTTCCTGTCATAATTTTACAAGTGTTGAAAATTTAAGAAATTGCCTTTTCAATTGCTAATTGTGGCTTATCCTTTATTTTAAAATGGTTTTTGGTTGTTGATATAAGCTCTTTGAGGTCCAAAATCTCATTCTTGTTTGTATTACAGGTTACTATATTATAGGTCTTTAAGGATCGTTTGTTTAGATTATTTTGAGTTTTTTCTCTAAATGTAGTGGTTTTGTTAGTTTTTTAAAAATCCTAGGCTTCAAAAGAGCGCATACTGAGGTTGTAACAGCTACTCTTTCATTAAGAGACTTTTTTAAACTGCTTATAAATAGGTTTCTTCAAAATTGCTTTTTTTTTCGATTTATTGTTTTAGAATAGCCCTACAATAGTAGTATTTTTGTTAGTTTCTCATACGGTCTCTGGAACATAAAGGTTCCTTTTTCTAGATTTTAAAAATGAAGCTCAGGGAAAAGTCCATCCCTTATTGGCTTCTTTTGTTTTGTTTTGTTTAAAGTATTTTTAGCCTACTAAGCTTAATTGCTTATCTTGGAGCGTCTTCCTTATCCTTAAGCTTCATTTTAATTGCATTATTTTCTGGCTTTAGTCTTACTTATTGAGCGTTACTTTAAGTTCCATTTTCAGTTATTTACTTTAGGTTTAGAAGCGTTTATTTATGCTGTATTGGGCACTTTTACGTTTTTAAAATTTTAAGTTTAACAAGCTCTTTTTAATGGTCCTATTCATTCTTACGCGTAGTTTAAGTCCTTTTAGTTTCTTATTTTTGTTCTTTGCTGCTTATTAAGTATAGCTTATCATCTGTTTTAGCTTATTTCCCTTTAATCTTTGGGCTTATTTGTTTTAAAATAGCCAAACACGTTTAGTTTTTCTTTTAACATTATTTTAAGATTCGGCACAGTTGAATGTTTTTTTATGTACTTATTCTGTAGTGTTTCAAAAAATAGTTATCTTTACATAAGTTGCATTATTTTAGCTTAACTTAAAGTTCGCCAAAAAAATGGCAAATTATAAACATTTCGGGGAGTTAGCCGGGAAGTACTCCTTCAAGTGAAGCAGGGCTCGATTCTCGGGACCTAAACCCACTCAACACACGTTTTTAACACACACCAAAACACACCTCTCCTTGCCCTTGGGTCTTTTCAGTTTCGATTTGCATACTTTATTCTTGTTTTAACAACGTTTTTACCCAATTTTAGCTTTTACATAAAGGCTGTTTTTTTTTACGATTTTTAAAAGCTTATTTGATAAGTTGTTGTTTTCCCTTTTTATTTTTTTTTTTTTAGATCCCAGCACAATTTAAAATTCGTTTTGTTATTTTTTTTTAGATTTTTCATAATTTAGTTTTAGTATTTTTTAATATGTAATTCATTGATTATCATTCACGGATTTTATATATTACATAGAAAATGTATTAAAACCAAAAAAGTCAAAAAATATAATTTCTTTTTTACGAAAATTTTTTTTATCATTTTTAAGGATCTTAGGTAATTAATTAGATTTGATATTTCGTAGGGTTTTTAAAATTAAAATTTAATAGAAATTATCGTTTTTAAAAGATACGGGTTTTGAAATTCCCGTTATTTCTCTGTTCTCTTCCGTTCTTTAACTTTATATAAAAAGCGCTGTTTTTTAGGATTTTCTTTATTTATAACTTCTTATTTTAGATCAAATTAGGATACGTTATTAATGTTAAAAAAGATACATTTTAGGATTTTTTTAATTTTGACTTTATTATGGTTTTAAGTCATGTTTTTAGGATTACCGTTTGCCGTTTTTAGTTTTAATTTTTGTGTTACATTTAATTGTTTTTATGTGTAGATTGCATTAATTTTCACGTAGATTTCAGAAAACTAATCAAAATCTTTGTTCCCTTTTCAAACATCAATTATCCAAAACCGTCTTTCGACTTTTAAATTTGAATTTGCCTCGTTCGGGAAATATAGATACCTGGGAAATAATCTGCGGGCGATCACCATACTTCATGGTTCTTTCATCTATTGATTTTATTGAATATTATCCTAATTATATATTTATAGTTTATTAAATTATTTTAATAGTAAGAAATCTTTTAAATTCAATGCTACCCATATGATTACACAATGTGAACAAGGGGTTAATGGTTTATCTAGACTTTTGGGACATTGGGTGTTATTAAAAATAGGTATTTGTTGTTGAAGCGTTATATGTCGTAGTTTAGTTAAGTTCTTAGCCGTAGTTAAGGGAAATAAGCGAAACGTATTTTTATTGACGAAACTGTATAACATCTTTACGATATCCAATAAAATATAAATGTGACAAAGTTCTAATAAATTTTTCCTCTAAATAATTATCTAACACTCTGCTTGAATTGTAAACGTTTAATTTGTTTTGATGCCCGTTCTACATTGAACGATAATTTTTAGCTTTCGTTAATTTAACTTAATGATTCACGATTAAAAGCAAAATTCGCGTACAATACTAAAAAAATAAATGACGTGTTGAATTATTGAAACGTATTAATGATCCCCAAAACACGGCGGTCGTTCATGTCTCTCCCCGTTTATAATGAGTCCTTGTTCTCAAGGTACTTCTAAGGACGAGGTACACCTTGGCGACGGTGCGCGGTCTTTGTGAAGATGATGTGGATATTTCTTCTTGGAATTGTCTTTACATTCCATGTAAACTCAAGACCTCTCTTGGAACAGTAATATATCCGTCTTCGAACCTCATGGAGCATTGGCGAATACGGCTTTAGCGTCATACCATTTGAATTTCTTCGATCCTATATGATTTCAACCGGTTCCTGACAAATAATATTGTCATCATATGTAGAGTCCATTCCAAGCGGGAACTAACTAATGGATAGCTCGGTAAGCAAATAACACTTCTCCCTGTTGGATACATGAAAGTTATTTATGTTATGAACCCTGTCAGCTCGTGAGGGAAGCTCAAGCTTGTTTGTAAAGCAACAGATAGATATATTAGAGAGATCCATACAAACCTTTGAAAGGTTTACCTATCTGTGGTTTTTAGTTCCCACGTTTGCCAAAAGCGTAACTACTCCTTTCTAAAGTGATACCTTAAAGCATAGCCCGCTGAGGTGGTCGCCAACTTCGCAAATATTCTAAGGGCTTCTACGCCTCAACATTCGGCGTTTACCTCTTTTGTGCGTGCACCTTTTGGACTAGTAAAATTGTCCTAAGGTCGACTAGTGGTGTTTTTAGGTCTCGGCTTTTTGGCTTAATGATTGGTGTAAGATGCTGTCGACTTTATTGTAAAGATGGTACTTTTAAGAGTTTTCTTAGTTTATTATGATTATTAGTTTAGGGGTCTTTTAAATGGAAATTAAATTACGTTTTATAAATACGCACACCAACTTGATATAATTAGAAAATTATTTTCTTGATCTGAGAAGTTTATACGAGGTGACTACATCTCAGCATACGGATTAGCAAAAACTTCATACCCTTCCTGAATTATACAACTGTTGATCGGGCCATGTATAATTGAGGGACTAATGTATTGCATTTGTCATTCTTTGTAAAATAGAGTTATGATTTCATGATATTTGTGAGAGTGACATATATAAATAAGTAGAGAATTAAAATAAATTGGACAAAATACATTGATTTGATAGATAATTTAAATCACTCGGTTTACAATACATAGAAACTTAGAGATTCTACCAAACTAGAATTCTTAAAGGATTAGAGTTATAGCACGTTGATATCTAGATCCTCTATGTTGATAAGGTCCTTGATGGGTGTTCCTCTTTAAGTCATGCACCATTCTACTTAGGCTTAGATACCACTCAGCTTGGTTTCCATGTTATCGATGGTTTCTTTTTAACTCTTGGGCAATCAATTAATTATAATGCCTTGATTCCCACCTTCTTAGCAAGGGGAGGTCTTATTCTCTGATTGTTATGTAGCACAGCGATGATACTACAGTCCCAGGTCAATAGTTACAGATGACCAACTTTATTGCAGTTTAGTTTGCGCTACTTTTACAGTGCACATGGCTCCCCCATTGTGCTGAAACTTGACTTGTTGCAACAATGGTAGAGTTCCAGCATTTACTCCTTTACTTTCATCAGGCTTCTTGCGGTTATTATAGCTATAGCCACACCTTGCTTCTTGAGAGGTTGTTGTTGAGCTTTGTTGTTGTTATCATCTTGCTTCCTTTTGTTCTCTGTCTGACGTATCAAACAAAGTTGCGGAGATTTTTCTTGTCCATCAGTTCATGTTGCATTTCAATTGCCTCTTGCATTGTCTTGGCATTTGGTGCAAACCACACTTCCGTGAATCATGTCAGGCAAACCTTGGACATATCTTTTAATTCTTTCGAGTCTTTCATACAAACTTCCTAATACAAACCGAAGCAAAATTTGCCAGTTCTTAAAATGTTGGTTATACCCTATCACGTCAAACAGGTCCTTTTACTTTTCAAGTTCACCACAATACCTCCACCTCTAGTTTTTTAATCGAGCCACTCATGCGGGCAGTTATTAGTTACGTTAGATGTGATAAGTAAGAGTAGCTATAGTAGTATAGAGTTAAGACAGTGTAGTTACAAGTTAATAAGTAAAGAGTATAGATAGTTGCTAACAGTAGTTGTAGTTATTGAAGCAGAGATAAGTAGAGACAGTTAGTAAGAGTAAAGAGAGAGGAGAGTAAGAGGAGTTGTAAGCAGTAAGTACGTGAGTGTTAGGTTACATTATCTGTCATCTTCATTTTCAGGGTATGCCAATTCAATTGCATACGCAACATCTATGACCAAACAGTTCCTTTACGTGGGTGCATCAGTTCCACCACACGTTAGGAATTCCAAGAAGAGTAAGTATTCAAATGGAAACTTGATTGGGTTTTCCAAAGAGAAGTTGCTTATACTAAAACTACTGGGTTTCCTTTTCTCAAACAATTAAGTCCATTCGGACAAATCCTTCCGTGCCTTTGATAATTTAGAGGTTGGGCACTTCATGATAGTTGTGTAAGTGCACTCCACGACAATCGAACTTTGAATCATTCATAAACACCCATTCTGGAATTTATAGCTGTCTCGCACTTACATGCTTCTGTCAAGATTCACGTGCTGCCAATGCATACACTGGTAACGCCTTTGTCAATCAAGTGGCCTTAAGCTGAGGAACTTGCGTGATATAGATAGAGAGGTAGGTGGTTGTTTATTATGTGGCTGGTTAATGCACTTGTGATTATTCTTCTTTTTGTGTCCATTTCTTAAAATACGAGTAATAACTGAATTAGATTTTTTAGTTCTCTAGAGACGTGCTTAATAATGAAAGTGTTGTAAGATGATTAATGTCTAAAGTCGTGACCATCGGGTTTACTATAATGTTTATGTGGAATGTTTCCAGTATTTATATAAAATAGTACTCTTATATAAAATAATTGTCTGTAAAATATAGTTAATTATAATATAAACAGAATTATCAATCATGAAAGCATACTGTATAACCAAACTATGCAACTAATTATTGTATGCATGTATAGGTTAAAAATCTTTGAATATGTTGTGCCTCGTTTTAAAAGAGGTTTTGCTAGGTGGATTGCAACTAGTTCTCTCTAAACTTTGGGCTTCTTTGATTACAATTGTTAAACCTCAAAATGGGTCGCTAAGCAGAAATATGTTTCGTGAGGAGGTTACTTCACTTTACCATTGCTCCGCAGTCATGAGCGAGAACGACCTCTAACTATGTCATTTGAAAAAGAAATCCTTGAAAATTATTTGACTCTAGAGTGCACATCCATAAGCCAAGCATCTTATCACATAAAAAAAAAATAAACTTGCTTAAAAAGTACTCAGTCTTTATATGTTTCAACATAAAGTTTGTGAGTTCATAGGTTTGTTTAAGTATAAATGTTGAACCAAAGTTTTGTAAAGGATGTATGACTGTTTCAATCCTTGTATGTTCCCTTAAAATGTATGTATGAATATTGTAAAACACTATAAAATGGACCTCCATAACCATAAAATATGTTTCAATTATATTTGCAAATATGTTTGGTTTATGTTTATTATGCTCTTTGCAGGTACAAAGGCTTAAAACAAAGCAAAAAAATAAGAAAAAAAAAACGATAAATAATTTTTGGGTCGACTTAGCGACATTGTTTGCAGTTTAATTTGTACTTAAACGAACTACGGAGTTTAAATATCCCTTGATCGACTCATTGGAAAGAGGGGGGGGGCACGAAATTTGCGAGTTCTAACGGTTATGGCCTTTCTATCTTGGCCCTTTTTATTTGAACCCTTTGCATCTTATTTGGACATTTGCTATAAAATGAACCTAACCAAAATAGATAAGGGTTATATTATATTTAGTGAAATAGGTTTCCAAGCGGAATCCCTTTGCAAATAATGGAAACCCGAGACAACCTTAGGGGGGGAGGGGCGGCTGCTCGAGAGGTCCAGGGTTTGATTCTGGGCAAAGGTTCTCTTTTTGGTATTTAAATTTGGCAGGTTCAGAGCTAGGCTTGAGGTCTGGAGGGAGGGGTTTTTTCAGAGGTTCGGAGCTCCCGAGAAGCTTGGCTCGGAAGAGGTCGGTTTAACCGAGGCCACACATATATTACTGGTTGGATCTCAACACTAGCGCAAGGCCAATGTATCGATATCTTAAACATTTCATATTTTATTATATCCATACCCCGATCAATGGTTTCGAGGATACTTAATGATTTTTGTTTTTTTTTGTTTTTTTTATGGGGGGCACGGTTATAGGTTTGTGGATCCGAGGCATTTATAAAGCAATGATGAGGCTGTTGATGGGGCTATTAATTGCTGCGTGAATCCAACGCACATATACACTTTCCCTTATTAATTTTCTACTAAACTATTTCCTTTAAATTCTTCTTTTCTTTCTTTACGTTTTAAAAAAAAGTAGTATTAGTATTATTGTAATAGAATAGCTTATTAGAGATTTTTTAAAAGATCGCTGACACCAGCTTATTACAGATTATTGTTTCCAAGCAAGATCTTTTTTAGCTTATTAATATGAAATGAAGATAGTGTTGTGGCTTATTCTCATGGCTTAATCTGTATTCTTTTTTTTCTTTTCTTTCTAGCTTATCAAATTAAGCTATTCGTTTGAGCTTGTTTATTTGGCTTATTTTTTGGGCTTATTGAGTTAAAGCTACGAAACTAATAAGCTATCATTTAGCTTATTAAGTTCGCTCTCTCTTACCTTCAATAAGCTTTGGTTAAATAAGTTTTTCTTTAAACAAGTTCGATCTAGCTTATTGTGTCCGTATCTCCAGTGTTTTGTTTAGCTTATTTATTGCTTTTAGTTCTTCTCAGCTTAATTTCCAAAGTCAAATTATCTCTTCTAATCGGCTTTTTCGATCTTGATTAAGCAATAGATTCTAAAATAAGCTTCGGATTACTTAATTTTTCATTTCTCTTTTACTTTTCTTTATTTTTTGTTTGCTTATAGCTTATTAGCTTGATTTGAATGCCTACAAAGGAAGTCATGAGTGCTTATTCACTCAGCTTATTCATTAATCCTTGAGCTTCCTACTTTTCGAGAGCTTATTTCTCAGTTATTAGTTTTAATATCTTATTTTTTTAAATCGGTTATGAAGTTTTCATAGTTGCTTATTTTTCCTCTAGCTTATTTGCTTTTTGAGCTTATTCGATATACATCAAAGGGTGTGACGAGTCTTATACTCGTCTTATTCATTAAGCCTTAGACAACCTCTTTATGATCCTGAATAGTTATTTGCTTATTGCTTTATTGTAGTTTCATTTTCAAAATAGATCTAGTTTTTATAAAAGTTTTAAAATAGCTTATTAGTCTAGATCTATGGTATGCGCTAATTTACACATACCATTTGTACACTATATTAGGCCAAAAAGACCACAAAGGGACAAAATTGCATTGTAATGCTGTGTGTTTTGTGTTATTCTTGTTGTAGGGACACGCGAGGATATGGGGGACAAAAAAGACCAAAAACAAGCCCAAAAAGGGACAAACAACCAGACACGGGGAGAATGAACTATAAGAGCGGTGAAAAGCCAATGGGGCCAAGTGTGCATTTATCGTGGAAAGGTCCCACAATACAAGTCCCTTCTTAAGTGACCCAAAAAATTCTCAATACCGTCAAAGTATCATAACACCTTTAGTCCCCTTAAATATCACAAAAGGAACTATTAACTCGGATTCGATATAAAACTTTCACTACGAAAAAATTAGTCTTCATCGTTATTAAAGTATTTATATAACAATTCCCACTAATTCAATTCACCTGGCATCAATCAATAACTGATTTCCCAAAATCCTTATTCCACCTAGCCAACCTTTTTATACAACGGATGTCAAAAGAAAAAGTCAAAGTTAATGTTCTGTCATCCCTTTCCATCCACTCTTTTATACACATAACACCGCACCAGTTTAATCCTTTTTCACCTAATCTCTAGCTCTCTAAAATCGCTTCTAGGAAGGAAAACCTGCCAGTTTGACAGTTACTTGGACAAGCTGGCGATCGGAGGCATTTATATTGGAATGATTTAACGTGTACGTGAATTTAGGAAATAAAGGGTTGTAGATTAAATGATTGGAATTGTGTCAAAGGTTCATGATATTGTATTAAGGGAAGGGGCGGGGGGAGAGTATCTTAGATGCTTAAGGTTCTCTAACATCCTCCTATAACAAGGAAAGGGTCTCCTAAACACACAGTATCAGGCATTAGAGTAGGAGTTGTTTTTATAGCGTACTATTTAGAAGTTGTTAGCTTTATTTGTTTAGCTTATTATTATGGCTTATATTGTTTATCTTACTATTTTTTTTTAAGCTTTGTAATCGTTTATATATTAATAGAAAATTCTGTTTGAGCTCTAAGTTTTCTTTTTCTCATAGCGAAATTTTGTCAACTAAGGTGTCAATAAAGCTACTTTTAAGTACATTGTTCTTTTAAAGGATACTATTAGCTCAAATAAGCTTTCTTGAGCTTATTTGAGTTGGTTTTTTAGTTACAAAAAGTTATTGGTTAAGGTGAATAAATTCTAGCTCATATGGATGATAAGCCAATACGGGTGGGGAAGAGAAAGGGGCTGCTTATCTGGACTTTATTGGACTTGTTATTTAAAGGCAGAGCTTGTAAGATTAAGCTAATCTTGAGCATCTTGTACTCCCTGTTTAGAGCAAGGGATAAGTACATTTTCATTTCCTCCTTTTAGCTTATTTTTTTATGCTTATTACTTAAATGCTTATTTCGGCTTAATAATAGCTTATTGTTGTCCTTATTTGCACCTCTATTTGTCTTAGAGAGATAGAGACTTAAATATCTTTGCATATTTCCTTTGTTTTCAAGTGTCTGAGCTTAACATCTTAAAAAATGTTCATAAAAATAATAAAAATAGCTTATAAATTAGGTTCTAGCCTTTTCTAAAGTAGTGCTTATTTTTTAGATTCCTAATTGCTTACAATTGATCTATATTTGTCATTGTTGCTTAATCTGTTTTGCAGGATTTTACATGTGTAGCGAGAGCAGAATCAGTTTTAAGCTTTATAAAGCTTACTCTTCAAAAAATAAAGGGGTGTTTGGATAACAGTTTTAGCTAGAAGCTAAAACTGTTTTGGCCTCTCTTTGGCTACTAAGCTAATTTGTTTAAGCTTAATTCTAATATAGTTGTTAGGTTTAATAGATTTTATTAAGTTTTCAACAAAGTAGAAGAGTTTTGTGTTCATTTGCAAAATTTCATAGTTGAAAAATCATTTTATCAGCTTATTAGGAGATTTTCCTTTAATCTATTCTTAGGATAGTAATTTTGTGTTCAAAGCAGGTTAATATAAAGACTTGTTTCATCTCAATCAAGTGTCATAGGAATTAGAGTCTTAATTTCTAGTTTTTTAGCTTTTTACAGATACTAAAAAATCCAAAAATAATTTGTTCTAGCTGTTACTTTTGACAGCTAGTTTTCTAAGCTTAATTGTGTTCCAAAGTTCTCAAAAAATAGCTTTAGGAGTCAATTTATGGTCATACTTCATCTGTTTTCAGTTTTTAGCGTTTGTAATACATTTTTTGTGGCTTATTACCTTTATCAAAAGTGTATGCTTAAACTGCCATAAGTCCTTTAATTGTCCAAGTGTTGAATTTGTTTTAAGGTTTAATGAGTTTTTTTCAGCTAATAATTGGAGCTTATATTTTTTGTTTAAAAATGCTTAATAGGTGGAGAAGAGTAGATAAGCTCAATTGTTAAGCTCTTTAAAAAGCTTATCAAGGTTTTAGGAGCTTAAGTAGCTTTAAGTGCAAGCCAGCAGTACTAACCGTAAGTTAGTACTGCTGAGCTTCTTTGGTGGAAATTACAGCTTATTCAGTTTTCTAGATTTGCTTATTTAGGGTTAGGCTTGCTTATTAGGTATTGATGGTGATTAGTTTTCAGCTTATTTGTCTTATTTGAATTTAAATTTAGCAAATCAGTTAATCATTTAAGCTTTTGAGATTTAAGTGAAAACTATCACTCTTAATAGCTTATTTCCTAGTAGTATGATTGGGCGCGCGCAGATACTAGCAAAAGTTTGTTTTTTTAAAAATGCTTATTTAGGCATGTTCTTTAAGTTTTTCCAAAAAGATTTTAAAAATAAAACGTTTTATAAAAAGAAAAGGTCATGGGGGTCGAACCCATGACCTCTCCCTTTGCACCCACGAGTCTCACACAACACACGCACTATCCATCTGCCCTGGGGTCTTTTTCAAACACATCTCACACTATTTAATTAATATAGCTTCTTTAGTAATTAGCTTATTCGAGCTTTGTGGCTTATTTTCTACTTATTCGATCAGCTATTTTTCCTGTTTTCATTTCTCTTAAGTTTAGAACTGTTCAAAGTATTTTCTATAAATTTTTCAGATTTTTATTTTTTAGTTTACTATTTTTATGTATTATTTAGATTAAAGTCGTTTTTAATTCATAATAAATAAAATAAAAATCAAAAAAATATAATTTTTTTTCTGAAAATTATTTTTTACGTCATCTTAGGATTTATTTTTTAAATTAAATTTGCCACGCGCGAGCAGCTAGAGAGATATTAAATTGATTGTGATGCTTAAATGTCGCGTTTTATTAATTCCCGTTTACATTTTTACGTTCTCGTGTTTTAATTTTTAATTGTTTTATATGTTTACGTGCTTTACATGTTTTATTCGTTTTTATTAGTAGTTATAGAAACCCATATCAAAATATTTGAAACCATTTCAAAGCACAGCGCTATCATACTTACGATTTTCAATTCACGCTTCGCAGTGGAAAAAATAGGAAACGATCTCAGGATAACCCAGGAGGTCTTTTTAGACACCCTTTGACCGGTGTTATAAAAGTTTATTTATTAAATCGACGGGAAAATACTATAAACTATACTATAATTGTTTCTCATTATAAACTTACTATTACTATATAGTGTGTTTGGACGTGATCAATTTTTGGCGCCGCACTCTCGACCGGGGATGAGTGTCAGATTATGTTGTTTCGATATCGAAGATTAGTGTTTTGAAAGACCCTTCCTCGTGAATTATCGTTTTCAATTATGGAATATTCTTCTTTATAAAACCTATAAAAATACCAAAAATATATTTACACTTCTATTTTTCTTCTAATATTAAAAATAACTGTTTGTTTAATTTTTGTTGTTTCGGCTACCTCCTAGGTTTACGAACTATAAGAGAAGTTTAAGGCGGTTTGATCTAAGGACATCCACCCAAAAGGAGATGGTTATTCTAAAAAGCGCCTCACGTTTAACGCTCCCTCCAGCTTTCTTTGGAGCGCGTATTTTGGTGAGCTAAGTGCTCGTTTTAACTTTCAAGGTAACAAAAAAAAGATGTTTCTTTCTTATCTTTTATTATTATTTCTCCTAGATATGCTGTTATTTGAAAAATCTCAAAAATATTCATTACTTTCCTTATTTACGTTTTTTTTTTTAATTCTCTTATTTTCTCAACCTCTAATTTTGTTTAATTTTATACTGTCGTCATGCGAACAAAGCGAGTGGTAAATGGGGTCGTGGCACAACCGTTTTGTTTTATGTTTGTTTATTAAGTTGTGTTGGCTTCTTTTGTTTATCTTTTGTTGAGTGCCCAGCAGTGTGGTTAGTCTTAATGATGTGAAATTGTATGCATCTGCACTTATGGAGTGAAAATCCAGTACTTGTTGCGATGGTGTGAAAGCCGTTTACAATGGTGATTTTGTCTTGATTTTTGCGCTTCGAGACTGGAAATTCATCCGCTTGTGACTCCAAATCTGAATTGTCAACGATTCTCTCAAACTTTTTCGGCACTTACACTCCACAACCCCAGTGCGAGACTTACTTGTCCGGAGTTATTGTGGAACACAATTCTCATTTGGCTTGATTGGTCCACAACGATTCAAGTTAGTCTTCGATAGAGATAGCAGGGACATCGTGTTACAATCAAAAACTATAATGATAACTTTATTATTCACCATAATTCTCCCAAGTTTTCTTTGTTTGGATAATTGCGGGGGGATCCTCATGGACTTTCCAGGTCTGATCAACCGATATGAACCAAAATTTCCTTATATTCTTAATTCTTTCCTGTTTTTGAACCAAATTAAACCCCCGCAGTATTACAGCACAATATGCATCACTCATGAGGAAAGTGTTTAAAGAGTTTGATGAGCATCCAAAAACTATTGTGAATACCGCTTTGGCAAGGAGAAGTAGTTCTTATCCTCCTCAAGAAAACGAGTTGTGCGTTAGGAAAAGAATTTTGCAACGAAGAGAAAAACTTAATGGTAACTTTCAAGCCTTTTTAATGAGTATGTTCATATACCTCCTTAAAGACAAGTGCATGGCTTTACTTGCTAAGCTGAGGTGTAGATTTCTTATAATTAAGCACAGTTGTGGAAAAAAAAGGAGGCAGAATCAACCTGGGTTATGATGAATTGCTACTCTAAACACTTAATGAAATGATTTGCAAATTTTAATGGAATTTAACCCAAAACAAGAGAGCAGAGTTAGGCAGAAGTCGAGTTTTTCTTCTAAATTGTTATTTTCCTAATGGTTGATGTTGATGAGTATACTACTTATATTATAGATCGTTTAAGAAGCAATCACCTCCGGATCTTACCAACCGTGGAACCGATATCTCTCTAAGTATGGGGACGAGGATTCTTAGCACGACTTCAGAACGGGAATCGGACGATAGGTAATAAAGTCTAGTGTTAAGAACCTTGTCCCAATCCCATGTTGATGAGTCCACAGGGTATTTACGACGATTATTTATGATCCGGTGGCGTTTTGTTGTATTGATCATTTTGATGCGAACATGTGGACATATTGACTCTTTGCTTAGTCGAGATATTTCGATCACATCTCCTAAGATTGATTTTCTTCCCGAGGAGTTCGCTGGTGAACTCGATCTTATTGATCCAATTTTATAAGGAATTGATGAAAACGATTTTGATGAAAAGAAGAAAGGAGCGGATTATTATTGGATATTCTTAAATTCGAAGTACTGAAAATTATTCGTGAGAATTATTAAATTGGTAATGTTTTCTTCTTATTGAAAGATCAACAAAGCATTGAATCTTATTCCTTCTTTCCTTTTGTGCTCGAAATTCCTCACATCTATTCACTATTCACCGTTTTAGTTGGTTTAGTGACTTTCTTTTATATAGAGGAGGTTGATTCCATATCTTGATTCTGGAAAAGACTCGATACTACTGGGTATTGAGAGTGATTATGACTCGGGGATTGGGGGATGTTACTTTTTTCTTGAAAAGCCTATAACGATGATCCTATTTCCGAGTTATGAGCATTTTTACCTTCCGAACATTCAGAGCCGATTACTGGCCGCTAGCTGTGAGGTTTAAACAATTTGATGAGCTTAATGAAGTGAATGTTTGACCCATGGGGAAGGTGAAGATTTGTTTTTCTCACAAATGTTGAAGACTTGACAGATGACGATTCTTCAAATAGATTCTTCATTGAAACCTTTTCTACTCTCGATTATCTCACCTACCACTGAGGGGTTCAGGTTTATCCTATTCTTATTCTCCACGGGAGTGAGAGGACACATTTTGACCCCGAATCTCACCACTTATGTGTCGGCTTCGGCATCTCATCGATGGAACTTTCATGTGCATTTAATGTTTATCCAAACATTATTAAAAGTCGATTGAGATTTTCTCTTTATTTTGCTCCCTATTGGACAACCTTAATTCGGTGACGGTCGGAGTTCAAGTCGTGACCTCGGGTTAACAAAAACAACGCGTTTCTTTCTTTCTCTATCTAGTTTCTTAATTTGATGTTGTGAGGGGGCTCGACTCTTCCTTCTCGTGTCCGTATTTTGTTGTTTGTGATTTATATCCAGGATTTCTCGGATTTTGAAGGCTCTCGTGCTCGGTGTTTTGTCCATTGTCACTCGATCTTCAAATCCTTCGCATGTTTATACTGGGAATCCGATATCCTAAATCTTATCGACTAACGTTTATCTTTAGCATCGTAATTTACGGTCATTTAGATTTGCGTAGAAGACAAACATCCTTTCTATAAAAGATTATGCCATTGAAATTTAGTATGGGGGTAATTAATCTCACATTAAGGAGCTATGTGTAGGGTTTAGTATGGGGGGGATCTATCGATTTGATTCCGTTTTTGCAGGATTCTTTAAGATCATGAAGACCCGTGCTTGTTTTCAATCATCCAGTCATCCGGTCTTCAATCTTTTGCTTATTTTGAAATCCTCAATCCTGATCATGTATATTATTGTGTTTCCCCTTTCACACTTGGAATTACTAGCATTTGCCTTTTTTGTTGATAAGTGTGGGGGTAAAACCCGATATTTTTGAACATTGAGGCCAATGTTCCATTCTAAGTGTGGGGGGGATTTCTATCAAAATGTGATCATACCTGTTGCCGTGTTGTGTCCCTTGCAACCCCGTTTTGACCAAAATTTTAAAAAAATTCTGCTTTATTAGGTTAAAAAAAAATGAATGATGAGAAAATAGAAAAATATAAAATCTTAGTAATAAGTAGGCCCGTAGAACTTGGTAGCTTTTGACTTGACCGAGTTTTAAACTCTAGCTTTCCTCTAAGCATTTTAGACTAAGCGTTTGCTTAACTTTAAAATTTTGCAAATGACGAAAAATGATAGAGTTAGATATAAGTTAGATGTTAAGCGTGGAGTAGTTGGATCTCTTTAGAGCTCATAAGTATTAATTGTGGCTTTTTCTCCCATTAGCTTGTTTCACTTGTATATAAATAATGTTTAATAAATAAGGTTGTCCGGTTCAACTTAATCTTTAGTGAATTCTCACTAACTTGGAAGACGATGCCAATAAAATAGGTATACATCGGGATTCGGAATTTGGCATACTATATATATCATATGAATAATTGCTTTACTTATGCCTTAAAGAGCCTTAGAGTATATGGTATAAGTAGAGTTAATCATGAGATTGCTTATGCCTTAAAGAGCCTTAGGGTATATGGCGTAAGTAATTAAATTGTTCATACCTTAAAGAGCCTAAGAGTATATGGTGTGAATGATTGAATCATGTTTAATAAATGATTTGTTTGTACCTTAAAGAGCCTTAGGGTATATGGTGCAGATTAAATCTCACTTGGTTTGTGTCTTAAAGAGCCTTAGGGTATATGACGTAAATCAAGTTAAATAAATAAGTAGCATAATAAAAGCCAAATTTCGGTCACCTCGATGTGTACCTCATCGGTTTTCGAGGATAGGGGTTGAAGCTAATTTTTATCTTCAACCGTCCCGCTTTATTTTCGGATTTATTAAGTATCGAAATAAGTCTTAAAGAGCCTTCGGGTATATGACAAAAATAAAATCTTGAGATACAAAATTAGGAATAAGGGAGGAAAAGTTGTACACAATTAGCATTTATGAGTAGCGTTAGCATCTATTCTTATATTTAACTGTGATTTCATTTTAAGCTTGGTTTGAGGATGGTGAAAAGTCAAGGATGACGAACTCCTGTTCGTATTGCCTTTTAAATAATTTTTTATAAAAAGTTATCTTGGTTTTTGTTATTTAATAAATGGTTAAAATGGGGGTGCTTGCGAATTGAATGATCTTTGAACCTTTTTGTAACATTCCGTATTTTCAGGTCATTTACGATGCTATTTAAATTCACTATTTTTTTTCTCGTACGCCTTCGCTTTTAATTTTAATCGATACGTTAAATCGTGTAAACTAAAAATCAACAATCAACGTAAACGGACACCAAACAAATTAAAGTTTACGTCAAGCCATCATTATATTATTATTACTAAAGTAATAATTTACTTATTATGTTTTATTTTTATCAGTTACGTAAAACGTTTACGTTTCGCGAAAAATTACGTTTAGGTATTCCCGGAACCACCAAAACTTTTCTACGCTTCAACAAATACCCACTTTTATACCCAATACTTAAAAATCACAAAAATGTATCATATATATACATATAAAACCATATTCATGGTGACCCGAGAATGACATTGTAAGAGCTCATGAAAAGCTGTTGATAGAGACAGCGAAGTTGTGATATTTATCGTGGAGGAGGGAAAGACCCATTACCAAGTCCCTTTTAAAACCCAAAAATCCCAAAAAACCGGTTTCAAAGTAAAATAACACCATTAGTCCCTTTAAAACATTCAAAAGGATAACAACACGGCTCCGTTAAATTAACACTACAAAAACCAATTGGGTTTAAACTAGTTATTAAAGATATATCGTGTTATAAAACACTTCCCCCTAATGACAATTCCTGGCCCCAAACAATAACCCGAATCCCAAATACATATCCACCTAGCCCAACCCTTTTTTATAAAACAGGGTTCAAAAGAAAAATCAAATTACTGTTTGTTTCATCCATTTCCCTCACCTTCTTTTACACTTAATCATAGCACGACGTTTAATCCTTTTTCCACCATCCCGCGCTATCTATAAATCGCTTCTAGAAGGAAACTGCCAGTCTGACGTACTTGACACAGCTATGCGTTAGAGGCATTTATGTAGTGTATTTAACGTGTACGTGATCTAAGGGTTGATTAATGATTAGAATTGATTCAAAGGTCAGGATTGAATAAGGGGGGGGTTTGGTCATGACGGTCTTAAGATGCTAGATGTTTGCTTTAATGCCTTATATAAGGAAGGTCTCAACACACAGTATCAGGCATCCAGAGTAGGAGTAGTTTTAGAGTAGCTTTTTAGAAGTTGTAGCTTAATTAGTTTAGCTTATTATTATACTTATTATAATCTTACTTTTTTAAAGCTTTGTAATCGTTTCTATATTAATAAAATTCTGTTTGAGCTTAAGTTTTATTTTTCTCATATGAAAATTTTGTTCAATAAGGTGTCAATAAGCTACTTTTAAGCTACATTGTTCTTTTAAGGGTACTATTAGCTCAAATAAGCTTTCCTGAGCTTATTTGAGTTGGTTTTTTAGTTACAAAAAGTTATTGGTTAAGGTGAATAGAATTTGCTTGTCCTATGGATGATTAAAGTCCATATACTGGGAGGGCCTCTTATTGGGACTTTACTGGCTATGTTATTTACACAGCCTGAGCTACGTAGTTTTAAGCTCATTTGAGACATTGTATTAAAGTTTAGAGCAAAGGGATAGGTACATTTTCCATTTCCCCTTCTTAGCTTATTTTTTTCTATGCTTTATTACATAAATGCTTATTTTGCTGCTTTAATATAGCTTATTTAGTCTGTTTATTTGCCTTTAATTGTCTTTTAATTACTTAAATCTTGGGCATTATTCCTAGTTTTCAAGTATATATTTGTGCTTAGTACTCTTTTAAAATAAACTTGTCAAAAATAAAAAAATCATAAAAATAGCTTAATTAGCTTAGCTTATTAAGTAGTGCTTATTTTTTAGTTCTAATTGCTCAATTGATCTCAATTTGTCTTGTGCTTAATCTGTTTTGAGATTTCATGTGTTTTCTAAATCTGTTTTAAGCTTAAAAGCCTACTTTAAAAAAATAAAGGGGTGTTTGGATAACAGTTTTAGTTAGAAGCTAAAACTGTTTTGGCCTCTCTTTGGCTACTAAGCCAATTTGTTCCAGCTTAATTCTAGTTTAGTTGTTAGGTTTAATAGATTTTATTAAGTTTTCAACAAAGTAGAAGAGTTTTGTGTTCATTTGCAAAATTTCATAGTTGAAAAAATCTTTTTTCATACCTTTATTAGGAGATTTTCCTTTAATCTATTCTTAGGATAGTAATTTTGTGTTCAAACCAGTTTAATATAAAGCCTTGTTTCATCTCAATCAAGTGTCATAGGAATTAGAGTCTTAATTTCCAGTTTTTGTAGCTTTTACAAAAAAATAAAAAAATCCAAAAATAATTTGTCAGCCTTACGCTGTCACTTTGGACAGCTACCCTTTTTATGCTTAATTTGTGTTCATACAATGTTCTCAAAAATAGCTTTAGGAGTCATATTTATGGTCATCACTTCATCTGTTTTCAGTTTTTATGTTGTAATAAAAAAAAGTCTGTGCATTATTACCTTTATACATAAAAGTGTATGCTTTAAAACTGCCATAACAGTCTTTAAATAATCAAAAGTGCGCGCGCTAATCTGTTTTATAGGTTTAATTTATGGTGTTTTTCAGCTCATAATTGGAGTTATTTTTTGTTTTTAAATGCTTATTAGGTGGAGAAGAGGGTTTTAGATAAGCTCAGTTGTTAAGCTCTTTCAAAAGCTTATCAAGGTTTTAGGAGCTTAAGTAGCTTTAAGTGCAAGCCAGCAGTAGTAACCTTAAGTTAGTACTGCTGAGCTTCTTTGGTGGAAATTACAGCTTATTCAGTTTTCTAGATTTGTTTATTTAGGGTTAAGCTTGCTTATTAGGTATTGATGGTGATTAGTTTTCAGCTTATTTGTCTTATTTGAATTAAAATTTAGCAAATCAGTTAGTCATTTAAGCTTTTTAGATTTAAGTGAAAACTATCACTCTTAATAGCCTATTTCCTAGCTTATTATTGGTTTTCAGCAAAAAGTTGTTTTATTAAAAATGCTTATTTAGGCCTGTTCTTTAAGTTTTTCCAAAAAGATTTTAAAAATAAAATGTTTTATAAAAAGAAAAGGTCATGGGGGTCGAACCCATGACCTCTCCCTTTGCACCCACAAGTCTTACAACACACACGCACTATCCATCTGCCCTGGGGTCTTTTTCAAACACATCTCACACTATTTAATAATATAGTTATTTAGGTAATTAGCTTATTTCAGCTTTATGGTTAATTTTCTTGCTTTATTCGGTCAACTTTATTTCCCTGTTTTCATTTTTCTTAAGTTTAGAACTGTTTAAAGTATTTTCTATAAATTTTTCAGATTTTTATTTTTTAGTTTACTATTTTTTATGTATTATTTAGATTAAAACCGTTTTTAATTCATAATAAATAAAATAAAAATCAAAAAAATATAATTTCTTTTTTGAAAATTATTTTTAGTCATTTAGGATTTATAAATTAAATTTGCGTTCGTAGGGCTTTCTTAGAGAATTAGATGTAGATGTTATATGTTAGGCAGTGTTTTCGTTTTATTAAATCACGTTTACGTTTTTACTGGTTCTGTGTTTTATTTTTAATTGTTTTTTTTGTATACGTGATATACATGTTGTTTTATTGTTTTTACGCGCAGTAGATATAGAAAACCCATATCAAAATATTTGAAACCATTTCAAATCACTGGATCACGAACTTAACCGATTTTCAATTCAGCTTCGTCCGAGGAAACGACCTACTGGAGATGGTTTTGAGACAAACTTTGGTTAAAAGTTTGTTTCTTAAATCCGACAGAAAATACTATACTATACTATAAATGTTACATCCTTATATACTTATATTATATATAGTGTGTTTGGACGTGATCAAAATTTTGTCTACTAGCTTTTAGCTTTTCTATTTCAAAAATATAGATATTTTGGCGCTATCTTTTAAGCTTTTAGCCTTATAGTTATTAGGGTGCTTATTTATTATTGTGTTGCTTATCTTTTTCTTGTCTATGATGTATGTTGGTTTGATTCTACCACTTTGGCGATTGAGCTTAACTGGGTTTGATTAAGCTAGTTTTTAGCTTATTTTGGTTTTTCAAGTTGTTAGTTGAATTAAAGTTTTGCAACTTTATGAACTAATTAAGTTTATAAGACCTAAATTTGAGAAAAACTTAATTATATTACTTAGTTTATCAAATTGGGTGGTTTAATTCATTACAGTTTCGACAAACAAGTTCTACTTCTTTTCTCATTTTTTAGTAGTATAATTTAGATTAGCTTATTATGTCTATTGTTGCTTGTTTGTTGATTAATATGCTTAGTGAGTAGATTCTATATATGCTTGTTAAGTGATAAATTGTTTAGTGAATTAAGTGTGATTATAAAAGTGGAAATATTGATTAGTGATTTTTGGATTATTAGATTAGTGTTTTGGTTTTTCGAGCGGCAAAAGCGTTTTAAGAATAATTAGGCATTAATTTAGTAATTGATATCTTGATAAAAAATTGTTCTCAATAAAAACCAACGTTGTGAGAAGATAATTATTTAGACGGATATTGATTCATCGATAAGGACTTAATTATATACTTAGTTCACACTTAAGGATCTAAACATGTCACTTAGCAAGCATATCTTTTTATATATATCTCTTCGTTTGATTGCTTTGCTTATTTGTTATTTAGTATAATCTAGTTTAGTATTATTTTATTTTTGAAAAACCAAAATTAAAAGATAATCAAGCATTTAAAATTTCAAACATCAACGTGGTTTTCAATTCAATTCTCGTTGGGATTACGAGACTTGGAAGATTAACTATTACTTGTCCTCAAGTAATTTTTAATTCTAACGGGATTATTATTACCGACACGTTTTCGACGAATCAAGCTTCCACATCCAAACCTTCCAAAAAACTAAGAATCAACATAATTCCACCAAAACAATTATTCATTGACCTTACTTATGAGGACACCAAAACTCATTCTCCAAATTATTATGTCTTATCACCAAGTGCCCCAAATACACCCTCAAAAACTCCATCTATCGTGGCCACTTCTTCATCCTCCATTGATTCCAAACTCAAATCACCAACCTCCTCTACATCACCATCAACCAATGGCTACTTAACCTCAATAATGTCTTGTAGGATCCCGATTAACACTTCATATAACAATCATGAATCTAGATCAAGAAAAGATAGAGTGGGAAGATTTCTAGAGAGAGAAACAAGAGAGAGGTTAGAGAGAAAAGAGAAAAGAGAAAAATGACTTTGAAGTGTTATATGAAGTGTTAATCGGGATTCATGATTGTTATATCAAGTGTTAATCGGGATCCTACAAATCATGCTTTGCGATCTTGTTCCTTCATGCTTTGCGATCTTGACTTTGAGCCTTTGTCATTGTTTTTATCGTCTATGCCATCTTGCGATCTTGTGTCTTTGACCAACATTCTCATACTATGCTTCATCTTGAAAGCTTCAAATCAGAGTTTGCGGAAGTCTTTGTCTTTAAATCTTGAGCTTTCTAGATAGATTGTCTTTGTAGATTGAGCATTTGAATGGGATAGAGGTTGCCACCGTTTGACCTGCAGGTTTACGTTAGTGATAAACGAGAAAATTGATTTAAAAAATCAATCGACGTGTCACTCGTTTAAAGAGTTTTTGTAACACATCGAGAGTGTCATGTTTTTATCAAAATTCATCAACCGTCAATTCATTTACTGGACCAAATCGATATCCAGTTGTCACAAGTTTGATTCATATAGAATCTCGCAAGTCACCTACC
>BQNB010037365.1:0-49493 GCA_026074375.1 Tanacetum coccineum | reverse complement strand
TCGAGGGTTACAATTGCATAAATATTTAAGTTTAAATTAATAAATAGATTTCTTTTTGTTAAATTCAAATACGTTTTTGAACTTTGACTATTCTATTTTTAAAAGTTGTGCATATACGCGAAACTTGAGAGTTTTTGAAACCTAAGGTTCGTAAGTCCCGATACTAGTCTCTGTGGGTTGTCAAAAGCCTGGTCACTTAGTCGCAAGGATGGGATGTATCGAGACGAAAGTCGCTACATGGGATGATCTCGCCTTCAAACTCATTATTCTTGGGTGGAACGTGAAGCATAGTATTTTGCAAAACGTTGATCCATGGTTAAAATTCAAAATAACACATTCACTTAAGATATAATAAATGCCGGGAGTAAAAAGATCACAAGTTGCAAATATGAGTAGTGTTAGCATCTTTACTAATATTTAGCTGTGATTTTGTTTTAAGCTTGGTTTGGAGCAAGTGAAAAGTCAGGGACGATGAATTTATCCGTTTTGGGGCATTTTCGGATCGAAATGCATCTTGTTCTATGATCCCTAACAATTATGGAAATAATGAAAGTCGAAATATTCTAAGTAAAAAAAATGTTAAAATAGGAAAATGAGGTGTTTTATAACTTGTGATTTCTAAACTCTCTCCACAAAAGTCTTTGCTACTTTTCAAAGATTTAGTATGGGGAAGTTTTGAGGTATTTGGTTTTAAAGCATATAATATTGCGTGAGGACACGCAATCGTTTAGTTTGAGAAATTTTGATATGTGTAAAAACACATATCCATTTATATCAAAAATGTCTCATAAAAGACAAAATTGTGCTTTAAATGCTTGTATATTGCTTGTTTTGTCTTTGTGATTGTGTTGGTACGGATATAACAAAAATCGTAAGAAAACGGTCAAAACCGGACAAACACGGACACGAGAAAGGAAAGAGAGTACAAAAGCCGGGGGTTTGATAGCAAGAAAGGACAAAAGTCAGCTTAAAGTCAAGTCATAGTCAACATTGGTCAACTACCAGGAGACAAAACCTTTCAAAATTCCCAAAATGCCCTTAATGTTAAATCAAAATTCATAAAAAGCCCCTAAAACCCTAACACCGTTATCTTTTTATTAATAAAAGATAACGGTCGTTAAAACCAAATCCTTATAACCTGTTACCCTTTACCCGAGCCCAAAACATATCCCAGGCCCAATTCCTTTTGTATAGACCCAAAGTCAAACGAAATATAACCCGGGTCAAAAGAAATCAAACGCACCCTTTTTTATAAAAGAATTGCGCGGGAAAATCAGTTTTACTATTTATCATCTCCTTCAATTTTTACCTGCGTGAAATCAAAGGGTAAAATAAAATTGAGGACGTGGCTTATTGATTCGGATACCAAGTGACAAGCTGGCAAAGAGAAACGTAATGAAAGGCTCTTATTGGTTGAAACCCAAGAAGTATGACACGCGGGTCTGACAAGAAACACACCAATCATTGGATTTTTGCACTAAAATGAGTACAAAAGAAGCACACAAGGTCTGACACGGAATGCCACGTTGGCAATCCGTTGCCTCACCCCAATTAATCTAAACGGTGATTATCAGAGATCCATTGAGAGAAGAATGAAAGGCCAAGAGGAAATGAGAGCATTTAAACAACATAAAGGCCTAGAATAGCATCATTTGGCAGCTAGAAATTACGAGGTTCACTCCTCACATACAGAATGGCCCTTTCCCTGTATTTTTTAGTTAAGTAGCTTATGTAATTTTTCGTTTAAAATGTAATTTCCTTTTTAAGCTCTTGTAATTTCAATTTTCAAGTCTTGTAATCTGTTTTGAGTATTAATAAAATTAAAATTTTTGTTTTCACAATCTGTTTTTTACTTTAAAGCTTTTATATAACTCAAATGCTTTTAGTTACTGTTACATAAGCTCTAATAAGCTCATCATAAGCTCTCTGAGTCTATAAGCTCAGATTGAGCTCAAAGTAGTCATTTAATAAACTAAAACTTTTAAAATCAGATTAATTCCCTTGCTAAATAGGATTAAGCTATTTGGATGATGAGCTAGCAATGGATGAGCTCATAGGACTTAACTAGCTTATCCTTGTGATAAGCTAGAGCTTGTAGACAGCTCACTTGAGCATATTAAGCCTTTGTTTAGCTAAGGCCTTTGTAAGTTTTTAAGTTCCTTTACAGTCTTTAATTTCCTAGTTTAGAATTGCTTAATCTGCTTATTTGCTAGCTTATTTGTGCTAAATTTTATCTTATGATGCTTATTGAACATGTTTGATCATCTGTTTTCAGCTTTTGTAGTGTAGATCTTAGTTTTTCATATTTTGTCTTATAAATCATTAAAAATCCAAAAATATTTAGCATAGCTTTAATTATGTCATATTGATCTTGTTTGAATTTTCTTAGTTGTTAATTAGCTTATAATCCAGTTGATTAATATCTGGTAATTGAGTATTGTTCATAGAATTTTAATTTCATAAGCTAAAATGAAGTTGAGTATTTTTAAAGGGGTGTTTGGCATAGCTGTACTAACTATAAGTTAGTACTGCTAGTGGCCATTTGGTCCTTGAATTTCATTTTGAATCTAAATTTAAGGTTTATAAGAGTAGAATTGAGGAGTTTAAATAGGTTTAATTTAGTTTCCTTAGGATTAAAAAGTGTTAGGCAGAATCTGTCAACATAATTTTGAGCTTAGGCCATTTTAAGCTCTAGTAGCATTTAGTAGATTAATTTGCACTTAGTTTAGTGTTTTAAAGGTTGTGGAAACCACATTTTAGGACTGCACTTATAGGTTTTATCTTTTGGTCACTCTTTGTGTCAAATGCATCAGATAGGTAGAACACATAACTGTCACTTTTCAATCTTCATTTTCAGTAGGTAAATTTAGAAATTAGTTTTTTTTTATTTTCAGCATACTAGTAGTTTATAGGTAATAGTAGATTTGTTTCAACTTATTTTAAAAAATCTAGCTTATTTAGTCATCTAAATTTAAGATGTAATTTAGTCCTTGTCTTTTAGAAAACTCAGCTCCTACTGAATTTTTAAAACTGTTTTCAATAAGCTTTTGTGTTAAGCAATTGTGTTTCAAAATATGTTTCAAAAGAAGATTTTGGTAGCTTATTAGTTGAAGTATAAGTCTGTGTAAGCTACATCCCCATAAGGATCCAAGAGCTTATTGAAAATTAAGCTCAAAGATCCCTGCAGGGCTGTTAGGGTCTAAGTCTTGTTAAGTGC
Source organism: Tanacetum coccineum (assembly GCA_026074375.1). Lineage (NCBI taxonomy): Eukaryota > Viridiplantae > Streptophyta > Magnoliopsida > Asterales > Asteraceae > Tanacetum > Tanacetum coccineum. The sequence continues at coordinate 46,276 of BQNB010037365.1, read as the reverse complement.
TTAATTTAGTTTTATAGCTTATTTCTTATTCCTGTTGCTTAGTTTTTATCTTAATTAGCTTATTATGTTAGTTTAAATTAGTATTGAGCTTATTAAGTTAGTAGGGTTAGCTTATTAGCTTTTTCATTAAAAATCTAAAAATATCAAAAGTAGCCTGTAGCTTTTTCTTATTGCTTTTTCAGTACTCATTTAGATTTCAAAATGTTTTTTGATTATTGTTTTAAGAAGCTTATTAGCTGAGCTTTAAGTAGGTGATAAGTTTTTTGCCCTAAGGATCCATTTGTGAGCTTAATTTTAAGCTTGAAACTGTCCTTGCAGGCTGTTTGATTTTCAGTTAGTGTTTAAGAGCTTATTAGGATAATTCAGCTTATGGCTTATATCCTTGTGCTTATTTCTTTCATAAGTAGCTTATTAGGGTAAACTTAAATAGTTAGTAGCTTATTGATCTTAGTTTTCAGCTTATTTCATTTTCTTAAGTTCTTAAATTTTGAAAAAAAAGCCAAAAAGAAAGTTAAGAGTTAAGTCTGTCTTTTAAGCTGATTTTCAGCTTATTTAGGGAATTTCATAAAAAGTTTCTTTTATTAAAAGTGTTTATTTTCAGTTTTTCTACAACTTTGTTTTTTAAAGTTTTTCTAAAAAAGGGGGAAGATGGAAATCGGGGGTGAGCAAGGCTCGAACCCTCGACCTCAACATCCTCACCCTTATAAACGCCTCACAACACACACTCACTACCAACGTGGCCTGGGGTCTTTTTCGTTATAGTTTCACAAAATTTAGTATTTGTATACGTTTTACCCTTTTAGTTTAATAAGTTGTTTAAGCTTATTTCGTAGCTTATTCGATAAGCTGTGTAACCAAGCTTATTTTTCCTAGGTCCCTCTTAGTTCAAGCTATTTTTTATTATTTTTTCAGGATTTTTATATTTAGTTTAGTATTTTTAAACATTTATTTTTATTAAAAACTTTAAAAAAATCATAAAAAATAGAAAAATAATCAAAAAAATATAATTATTTTTTAGAAAATTTTCTTTATTCATATAGTTCCTAGGAAAAATAGTTTTGTTTCCGTAGGGTTAAAATTGCAAATTTTCAATTTTTAAAGAACGGGATTCGTTTCCGTTCACGTTTTTCGTGTTTTTTAGTTCATTTCAACTCCGTTTTTGTTTTAGTTTTCTTTAAACTTACTTTTTAGTCAATTAGAATCTATTAAAAGAGAAAAATTCATTTTTGGTTTAATTTTGGAAATTTAGGGTTCCCGTTTTGCGTTTTTAGTTAAAGTTTAATTTTTCGTTATTAAAGTTAGGTTTAATTGTCCTTTAATTTGCTTACTTTTAGGATTTTAGAAAACAAATCATCTCTGAACCAATTCAAATCATTTTCCAAATAACAAACGTGGTCTCAATGTCATAAATCTTCGAGGAATACGACCCGGTAATCACTTACCGGTAAATATACGTATTATTATATATAATTGTGAGAATTTTCCTTTCTTCCTTTGTCCTCAAGGGTAGTTTGGTAATTTTCTATTATATTATATTATATTATTACGTGTATAGATCTGCTGCAATCAGTGTATACTATAATTGCAACATCATATATCAACATTTTTTTAATCTTATAATTTAAGTTAACCCACTTAAAATTAAGAGCTAAGCAAGTTTGTCAAACCTTTTAAAAAATATTGTCTTGCACGATTATCGTGTTACTAGTTCATGTTATAAACTGTGTTACCACTATATATTAAACACTTTTATTTTATTAAACTCTCAAGAAGGTCTCTAGGATATGTCATCATATTATCTTGCTTAAACATAGGTTGTCTAAACAAGAGAAAAGATCATAATAACACATTAGTATATAAAAAAAGGAAAATGTGTTTAAAAACTTAGTTTGTGCTTACATTAGTCTAATTCATAATCACAATTAATAAATATTTGGATTAAAATGAACTTAGAATTTCTTGTAATTCTAAATTTGAAAGATTAACTTTCTTGGTAAGAAAACACTTTCATTTTGAAGTTTTATCTTCGAATAAATTTTCACATTAACATTAACTTGAAATGAAAATATTCGCTCTAGTCAAAAGTTTGAAAATATTATATAAACATGTAGTAGTTTCGAAAAAAGTTTTGTAATGCTTAAAAAATGACTAAGATAATTTTGTACACTCTTTAGAAGTCAAAATTTAAGCATATCGTACACAATAACTAATAAGTTTTTCTCACATATGAAATATACGACAATACCAAAGAAACAAGTAAACTTATCATTTTAAATGATTCTACACCTTGTAAGACTAGTCTTAGTCTTAATAAAACACATTAGGAAAATATTTATTTCTTTTCTTTTAAAAGAGTGTTAGTGAGGGTCAAGAAAGATTTCGGATATATATCGATTCATTATTCAAATTATGATTGATATTATCTTTCGAATCTAATTGCCAAGTTCTTTTGAGTTTGGATATGAAATCGGATTCATTATTTGTCTAGCTTCAAGATTATATCAAAACCATAACAAAAGATATTATCTCGAATCTACATACTCAATCACACTAGGTTGATATGAAAATAATGTCATCCCTTTCAAAGACAAAAAGAATATACATCGGTTCATAACTCACACTTGTGATAATGATGTTATATTGAGTCTACATGTCCAATAGGTGTGTTCCTATTATTAATAATAACATGTTTAAAATGCACGTCAAAGTAGGATTGACGACTTGGATGTTTCGTCCGAGATATTCAAGTAATTTACCTTGCAATGCATTTGGTAAAGTTGTCATTTCTGAAAAACCAAACACGAGCAAATGCACAATATATGTAACTTTGCTCATACAATTCAAAAGCACGAATCAAGACTCAAATCCACTTTTTGTTATAACCTTTTCTCTCTATACCAAATAAGCATAACATTATTTTTAACTAAGTATTTAAAACGAGAACAATTCAATTATCTAAGATTAGGATTAGGAATTATGGAACATATTCTATAAACCATTATTTTGCTTTCTTTCTATAAGTGATCGTAAGTGGACTTCGAATATAAAGATGATTATTATTCAAAATACGATTTATAATCTCATTTTTTCTATCCAATTACAAATGTTTGAAAATATAGAACATGGAGGTTTCGAGATTAGAATTTTATCTGATAACCAAAATATCAATAAAAAGAACATATATATTTCCGAGTCTTACATGTATAACTATTTTTAGTTATTTAATGAAATCTATGAAGAGTGTCATCATACACACCCCTAAAGAAGAAATAATCATCGAATTGCAATCGCAAAACTTGTATTGAAGATGCTTTGTTACGTCTAAATGTTCATATTGCTTGTGTATTATCTATGGTCTAAAAAACTAATGCTAAAAGCTAACCTCATGTGTGTGTAGTAGGTTGTACATCGTTGAAAATCTCCCATGTTTGTATATTTATTTACACACAACCATTCCACGCTACGACTCAAATACTTATAGATGTGTTCGAATTCCGAACGTTGCAAACCAATAAGAACCCAAGACAACCAACACACCAACCAAACCAATTCAACACCCTCTCACACACCCCCTCCTTCATCCCCCCCCCCAAACCCCCCACCTCACCCACCTTCCACATCTAATTATCCCCCCACCTTCATAATTCCCCACCTCCCCCTCCTGCCCAACCCCCACCCCCTTCCCCCTACCCCCCCCCCCCCCCCCGTGCCGCTCCCTCCCCCCCCTAACCCCCTTCTTCCTTCTGTTGAAACCTTCAATCTGAAATTCCCATTTATACGATCAACTTTCCACGCTACGCTCAAAAAACTTAGAGGGCAGATTATACCGCCAAAGTTCAACCAAGAAACCTTTTAACCATATATAAACTTCTCCTATACTAAACCCTCTGTTATACACCATCGACCTAAATCCCCAACGGCGCGTAATTCATGTTCTGTTCTGTTTTCGAAAACAATGCGACCTAAGGGATTCCTCCATAATGGAGATCACATGTCATAGGATCGTAGCCGTAGATTTCGTCCGTGGTCATCAAATTTGGATATATTCCTTTTGTCATTTTGCATTTGTCTAAGGTCTAACCCACATGTAAATATCTTTACCGTGCCAATAATCTACTTTCTTAATGATAATCACTCACAATACTCTATTAGGTAAATTACCTTAATTATTTTTTTTTCAAAAAAGACATCAATCAGGTGCATTATTATAACGCTTTAATGTAGCACATTCCATATTGTCATACTTAAGTATACTCCTAAGTCCTAGAAGACTCAATCTTGTTTAAACTCACGACATCTTGCTTGCTCTTTTATTTAACCCTAGAATTCTACACATCATGATTAGGATTATGAGAATCATAATTGAAACATATTAGTTGAGTCATATTAGGCCAAGTATTCTGTGGTCACAATTCAAATTTACATCTTTTATACTCTTTCAATTAGGAGATCTGGGACTAATTCCATTTTTTATCCTCTCTAATGTCGCTAGATCCTCGGACTTACTAGTGGAATCTATCTGTCACACTCAGCCTCAATTCAATCTGAACACCCCGCAACCCTGGTTGAATTGCTTCGGGAAGTAGTTAGGTCTCCCGTGGCTAGAAACCCTCCCTTTAAAAATGGTCATGTTTAGCCTCAATTGAGCACCACTAGTGATAGTCTCATATTATTCTCTTAATGATTTAATGTACTCTTTTAAATATGCCTAATGTTAGTTTACATTAATGAACCTTATATTTCATTAGGATTGCTTATTAGTCAAATAGTAATTAGGATTCTCTTTAGTCAATCTAGACTACCTGCACCTCGCATATGTATTGTTGTCATTTCAAAATGCTAACTTGTTCTCGTGAATCCCTATGATTGATATTATCTTCTTGTCTCCCATTATGATACTCGTGATCTACTTGCTAATTGTTGAATGCATAACTATTTAGATGGTTTTGCTTTTAGTTATCAATCCCGGTTTAATATCTATAAGTTTATATTTATGATACGTGTTATTAAATGCTAAATGCTAATATGTTTTGTATGATATATATGTATGTAACATAATCAATGTTTTATGTAAGCTTTTATTATGATTACGTGTCTTTATCTGTGCATACCCACACTATTTCATTAGGTCGTCTTTCTAATATTAAACATATTACACATCTCGTATAGTCTTGTACAAGCAATATCTTTTGGATTGGCGATGATGTAATACACAACTTGCCCAATGTACTTACGTCTTCCCGCGTTGCTGTTTTGGGGATTGTCTTCCGTGTTACTAATCATCGCTACCCCCTCTTAGACCACACTCTGCATGTATATCAGTCACCTTCCAATACCCTCCTCTGGATTTTTTGTTTAGATCACTTTAATCCACTTATCTTATTTATTTACTTGACTTCTTTTCTTCACGAAATACTTCTCCATAGCGCTACCTTATCAGTAACACCAATCAAATACTCAAAACTCCCCATAGTAACTCATTCCTACTCCTTTGTTACTATATCAACCGTCTCATATCTTTAGGGATCCGCTCCTTAACTATAAACGATTATATCACTGATGTGTTGTAGTGTAGGGTTGTTTTTATGATTATCAAGTTTTAAATTTATATTTTGCCGACTCAACCTATAAACAAACACATTTAACGGGCAGTGTACCTGATGGTACTATTGTTTTCGGTGGTAAGTAGGGTGTCGATCACTGAGAGCGAGGTTAAATCTATCAATTTAATTAATATCTTGGTTATCTAATCTATGTTAATTCTATTCTAATCCTATGTTAAACCTATGTCAGTCTAAATCCTAATTCTAATGGAAAAGGGGGGTTTTCAGCCTGAGAGACTGGCACGGTTTGGTTGGTGACTACAATCAATTCAAGAAACTGTTACCCACGCAAGCTAATTAACAAAAGATAAAAGAGCGGTCGAACCTTATATAAGAAAACTGTATTAACCATTATTAATCCGATTAGAACGTTGGTTTGTTTATTTAGTGTAATGATTTCTTCTCTCGAGGTGGCATATCATTCTTAAGACTTAGGCGTTACATCATCCTAAGACCTAGACACGTTAATTCTGTCACAATTAAAGCATCTGCATAAAGCATCCTTATTTGCTGATTATAATCTATCTTAGGGATTAAAGCAATGGTGATCTTGTTAAACCCTAGCTCATAGAGACTTTACCCACTTACCGCTTAATGGCAATCTATACACTAGTAGTCCACTTGTCCAACTATCCAATGGAATCAGAACATTATTTGTTGAATTATCTAGGTCACCTGCTAGTCAACACGATCAATAAACCATTGGCAATATCCAATTAACTAGTTAAGCCTGAAGCGTATCCTAGACACAGACTTAGAAGGACAATATTTGTGTAACTATTATTCTAGGTGTATAAATTACTTTTGTGAGACTTTTCCCAGACTCTAGATCCGCTTGGTTCAAATAGCTAAATCCAGTTGAATGATAGGTCACATACAAAAGCGCGTTAAAACAAAGTATAAATTGATAATCTTAAACAACCCGCATAACAAACGTTAAATCAAAGAAATCCGATTAAACACTTTCTACCATAACATTCAGTCTTCTTAATAATCGTAATCCCAAGGTATTTAGCCTTCTATCGTATAATAATTACTAAGAGTAATAATTTAGCCATAGGTAAACTAAAAGAGTTAATGGAAATGACACCAAAAATGATACGATTACTAAAGTATTTGGATTTTCATGATGTTTCATATGGAACTAATTATGTTGCTCGTTCGATTCTGCGCTTTTTCATCCTTTGAAAATCGACCTTTTGTGGTTTAGGTATGGAGAATATGATTTAGCACACTTAAAACTCGTTTTTGAGTTTCTATTTATAATGTATGGAAGTCGGTTCAATACGGCGTATCCAATGGGTTGGATACGGCGTATTGGGGATTTCTTAGAGTAGGGACCACGTTTGATATCTTCTAGAATATTATATTGATTCCATATCTTGAATACGGCGTATTGAGTCCTCTGGATACGGCGTATTAATCTTTAATCTCCTGTGGTCTTTGGTGAGTGCAGGCACGGATACGCCGTATCTTCTTGATGGATACGGCGTATTGGTCTTCAGAATAGTAATCTTCAAAATATCTTCATTTAAGCTCCAGAATTCGCGCCTTTTGCTATGTTTCACCAATTACTCCATAATTACTGCAATTCTCAAATATAAACGATTAAGTAACAATTCTTTGCAATAACTATACAAAATGGGTTAATATCGTGGGATAAATGATGCTATAAAATAGACGTTATTTGATGTCATCAAATATCCCCCCACTTGAATCCTACTTGTCCTCAAGTAGCCTTTAGAAGTTTACAAAAATGTATCCTTAAGGATATTTTCCGTTTAAAGCATTTATTCGATCTATTACAAGTACACAACCAAACACCTCACGAAATAGGAAGATGAAAACACTCAAATCACTCAACTAATCTATGTGGTAACATGTAACTAATTCGCTTAATTGCTCGGTCGTGATGAGTATTCTATCATAAGCTTGGCAAGGATACACATCTCCACCACTAAAAATCCAAGGAGTAATAGTTTATAAGGTAAAAATATGGGTTTTTGTATGGAATGCGGTACGGTTTGATCATTTTCAATCTTTCACTTGAAGTTACCACTCCAACAGGCAGCTGAAAGCACAAATACACCACCTGGAACGCCAGGGATAAACCATGAAGTGTTCGATCACATCCCATTCGAATTTAACCAACGGTTAGGATGAAGAATGATATAGGGTTCACCAAAAGTCGTAAACCAACGAGGCAGCTGAGACATGCATACATGACCGTAACGATGGAATAGACATGAACGCTCGATCACATCCACGTTCGCGTAAAACCAGCGGCTAATCATTAGGTGAGAGGAAAGTAAATTGTTGTTAAATAAAAATCAAGAAACAAATAGATATAGCCTAAGATACAAGTTGCTAGACACTTTTCTCGACCGTTACTATGATTAAGACACGACTATTTACAACGTCTTGATCATCGATCAAAAACAACAACCTAAGTTGGCGTTCCCGTAACGGTCAACTTCCCGATCATCCCATAACTTTTACATACTCTACAAGGCAAATGGTGATATCTACCACTTTATACAATACTCTACATCGCTGATTTTTGTTGCATATCAATGAATAATCGATCCTTCGTGTAATTCCTTCGTTAATGCTCTTGAGAAACGATTATCTTCATACTTTCTCTCTTTTTTTAGTTGTGATTTTTCTCATTTTTTGATTTTTTTTAAAATAATTCTTTAAATCTCGGTGTAGTTTCACCATCTTCACGATCATAATAATTCCGGATAATTTCTTCGATGGTTCTTCGTTCTTTGGATTCACCATTAATTGCGACGGTAGTAAAATCACATGAGTTTTGACTACTAATATACATTCCCATTTGCAATGTGCAAATTTCCAACCTCACCAAAGATAGAAAATGACACAAGACTCGGGAAATACAAACTTTACACTTTAAGCAACTAGCAACTATAAATTAAACTTAATCTAACAGGGTAGGTTAAGGTGTAAGGGTGTAACAAAACAAATAGTTGGTGTAATTCTTAAAGGATTGGCTCTACGGGTTGTTCTAGGGGAATCTTACTCTTAAAGTGAGAGTAAACAAAGGGTTTAAACGGGAGGTTAACTAATAGGTGTGCTTAGTTAATAAACAACATGCAAAAGCGATTTGGGTGTAATCCTAAAATTTACCAATTTAAACAAGTTACTCCAATTAAATCTATAATACTCGTCACTGTGGTCTCGAGTGACATACCAAGCTAAGTTCTAAAGTCTACAACATCACCGGCACACTCATATTTTTATGGAATTTAGGTAAACATTTGGAAACGGAAAGGTTAAATCCTCACAATATCTAACAAGGGTTATTGTGTACGGGTTATGTATCAAGTAATTTCACAAAAGTATGCTTGAAAAAAAATTAAATTTGAGCATAATTTAAGCATTTTAGTGTAAAAATTAGGACAAGTAAACATTCTAATTCCATCCCTCCACTTGAATTATAAAACATCCTCGTTGTACAGATAAAACATTAAAAATACAGAAATTAAAAAGAATTAGAATAAGAAACTCCCCTGATAATTGCTCGGTAGTGATTCTCCATGTAGCTTTATTGAGCAAGATTACGTGTTGAACAACCGCCTTAAAGTTTCAAGACTCCAACACTTTAGGATCTCCAGATTTGTAAATTCTCCATCAAGAATCATCAATTTTTCTTTCACAAGGTCCTATGTAAAGTAGAAAAAACATGCATTCCTATCTTGGTACATACGGTTAATTTAAACTAAACTAAACAAAACTGTACAGGAGATCGATATGCCGTATCCATAAACTAGAAGACGCCGTATTGAAAAACATGTAAAAAGTATCTAAATACGGGTCAGTCTGTTGAATACGCCGTATTATGCGAATGAATACGCCGTATTGACAGAACTGACAACAATGTTTTTAAAGTGCATAAAAAGTAAAGACTGATAACGTCCAGACAATCAATACGCCGCATGGTATGGAGCGGATACGTCGTATTGATATCTGGAAAGACAGACTCGATAAAATTAAATAACAATCCGGGTTGTCATCCCGGAACACTTTTTGTTTACAGCGAAGTCTTTAAGTTAGACTTTTCTTCAGCTTCTCCTCACGTTTTGTCTTCATCCAATTCAACTACTTCTTTTTCTTTCGTATCAATATGTCCATTGTGATACTTTTTAGCCTTTGTCCATTGACTTTAAAACTGATTCCGTTTTTATCGATGATTTCTACGGTTCCATATGGATACATAATTTTCACCACATTTGGCCCGTACCACTTTGATTTAAGCTTACCTGGATGCATCTTAAATCTAGAGTTAAATAATAATACCTCGTCTCCTAGCTTTGAAGAAATTTTATCTCCCAACCCGAAGAGCCTTGAGATCAATCAATAATAATAATATATATATTTTCTTCATTCATTATGATGTCATTTATGTATAAATTTAATTTTAATGTATACTCATCCTATCATATATTCATATCATAATATATATATTATAATAAATATAAATTATATTATATAATTATCCAATATTGATAATATAATATATAATTCAATAAATTTTAATCCAGTATTATATTTCATAATATAATTATAATTATATATATTAATACAATCATAATTATTTATAATATATATATATAATATATATAATGTATATTCAATAATTAGTTATAATATAATATAAAATAAAATATATATAGTACATAATATATTATACCATGTCCATATATATTTTCCATCATTATCATTATATTATAATATGAGTCATTTTCTTCATCATATATCCCATATGAGATCATATATTCAAATATAATGTAAATATCATTACTAATCATATTTATATAAATAGAGTAATTATGTAATATTTATTTTCATATTAAATATTATATTCTATACTAAATATTATATATCATATACATTTGATAATTCATATTAATTATATATATCAAAGATATTTATCATAAATATATAATATCACATAAATATATATATAATATTTTATAATCATTAGATTTCAATAATATATTATTAGATTAATTTATCTTATTATTTATTATCATACTAATATCAACTATTTATGATAATTTATTAATATTAATATAATAATTATATAGATCATATATATATTTATAATTAATTTAACAAAAATATATATATTATTCAATACATATATATATATATATTATATTTATAATCATTATAAAATAATTCATATATCATTAATATATATTTATAATAATATTATATATATATTCAAGATATATACATAATAATATATATATATTAATTTTCAGAATGATCATACATGATCCATGAATATATCATCATTTGCAATAAATCATATTATATAAATATATGAATTAATCATATTTAATTAAATTTATAAATATCATAATAATATATTTTAAAAATATATTTATGATTCATCTTGTCGAAAATTCATATATTTATATAAATTATTATTTAATATTAATATATAACATATATTATTATAATTTCTATCTTTAATATATCATATAAAATATTTAGATCTTATACGAAGAATTCCACCATATTGATTAATCAGTTATTTTATATCATATATATTAATAAATAAAAATATTATATTATAAAATCAAATAATATATCATATATTCATGCATACTGAATAATCATGATATAAAATATATATATATTATTTATTACTATTAATATTTTATCATTTATCCATAATATTAAAATTTATAATTTCATCAATTTCCCATAATTCAACATTCATATTTTATATAATTAATCAAATTTTAATTGAAAATCATCTTATCAAATATCATTTATATATAATTATATTATATAAAAATAAAATTATATGGTGATTAAAAATATTATATATATATTTCATAAATTATTTAATAATCATGATATTCAAATATCAAAATCTCATATAACATATAAAATATTGTCAATTTTATGATTTATATATTACATATAATGACTATCATGAGATCCAATAATATTAATAAATTATATAATAATAAATACAATATATTTAGAATATCATTATTTTGATATATATAATTAAATAAATATCATTTCCATTCATTATAAATTTATATAATTTCATATTAATTCCATTCACAATATTTCCAGACTCAATAAATATTTTAAATACCATGCATTATAAATATAAATATATATATTTATACATAATAAATTATGATTTAATCCCTTATGAAACAATTATTATATTGATATGTTTATTCATTTTGTCATTATTAATAGAATTATATTAATTTCATTTTGATATATATACTATTTATATATTTCATATAATTCCATTTATATAAATTTATATAATATAATATATATGACATATTTGATCATTAAAATTATTGATAATATATCATATGATTTTATATAATATATTTAATCCATTATTAAATCTTATATCGATAAATTAATGTCAAATATTGAAAATATATATAATATATATTCAAATTTATCTAAATATTATTTATCAGTCATGATATATTTATCATATATGATATATATTTATTAAATTAACACTCCAATTTACTCATTATTCAACTATTATTAATATCATTAAGTCATATATATCATATATTCATAAATTCATTATCATTATTCATATTTAAATTATAAATTATATCTGATGTCCAATATAATAATTATAATATTATATATATATATATTAAAAAAAAATAATTAATATTTATAAATTATTTTATTTATCAATAAGATTGTAATTTCAATTAATATTATTATATGTATTTCCCATAATATATCAATTAATATATTATTAAAATATAGATCATTATGATTTATATTTCATATTCAATATTATAATTTCATTAATACATATAATTGAATTATTATATATCCATAATATAAATGAATTATATACATATATTATATCAATTATATTAATTTCAAATCAATATATATATCTATATTTTAAAATATATATCATATATATAATATTAATTATATTTATATATATTTTATTAATATTTAATATATTAACATATTATCCATATATAATTATATTAATATCATAGATATATATTAATTCATTATCAATATATATTTGATATTCAACATAATATTATTTATTCATAAATGCATTCATATTAATATAATGTATTTATTATCATATATAAATTATATAATCATTATATAAATTTTTTTATAAATTTCATGAATACTTCACATATATCTTATATAATATTCCATATTATTATATTATGTTATACTATAATATATTTATATAAAATAATGTCATATATAATAAATTTTTACATATAATTTTATGATTAAATGTCAATAAAATATTATTTAATAGATATAATATTTTATTATAATAATAGTTATATAATAATTTATATAAAATATATATATTATACATATATATATATATATATTATTTTATATTATGATATTAAATTATTAATGATATATAATTGCATAATTCATATTATATATATATATGCATAATTTATATATTCATTATCAAAAAAAAAAACAATATTAATAATTCCATCATAAAATATGAGTCAATATTAATATTTCCATATCATTCAATACATATTCATATATCATCATATACTTTATTTATCATCTCTAAATTCAATAATGTAATTATTAATATCAATAATTAAATATCATATTATAATATTTTGATAAATGAATTATTATCATAAATATTATATATACCAAAAGATGTTATATTAATATGATATTTATTCATTATTCATATATTCAATTTGCATTGTATGTTATAAATATCATTCATATTATATATTCCGTCAAATAATTTATATATTCAGATGATCTACTAATTAATATAATATATCACATACTCCAATTATAATCTGTCAAATGTATATAATTAATATAATTAATAATAAATCATTAATATTTTTTTAAACATAATAATTCCATATTCAATCCATCATATATTATACTATTTATACATATTCACTATTTATATATATATTCATATTTAATTTCATATTCATTAATTTATCATAAATTATTATAATATACATTATAATTTAAATAATAATGATATATTATATATATATATTCATATATCACATATTTAATGATCATAAATCATTTTAATGTAATTCATATATTTTTATATTACTGATATATATAATAATAATTTTATTATTTATAATATATAATATTATAATATCATTACATTAATAAATCAAATATTAATATCCATAATAAACATTATAAATGAATATATCAAAATGATATAATAGTCACATATATATCATATTATTGATTATTTATCATATAATCATTATTTTTAAATTAATATATATCATAATTAGAAATAAAATATATATAATATAATTATTCAATATATAATTTCATATATAATTATTTATATCAAATTATATATATGATAATACAATTAATCAATAATATAATTATCAAGCAAAAAAAATATGCCATCTCTTGGTTTTTTCTTTGTAGATCCGGGTGTTTTCATATGCTCCATCTCTTAATTCCATCAATTCATTAAGTTCCATGAAACAGTTTTTTGCTGCTGATGTGAGATCCATATTACATTGTTTTAGTGCCTAATATGCTTTGTGTTCGATCTCCACAGGTAGGTGACAAGCTTTTCCATAAACCAATCTGAAGGGGGTGCATCCAGTAGGTGTCTTGTAGGCAGTTCTGAATGCCCACAATGCATCATCAAGCTTTTCTGACCAATTCTTCAGGTTATACCCCACTGATCTTTCCAAAATATGTTTTATAGCTCTATTGGTCACTTCAGTCTGTCCGTTGGTTTGAGGGTGATATGCAGTAGATAGTTTATGAGTCACTCCGTATTTTTGTAAGGGTTTTTCTAATTGAGAGTTACAAAAGTGTGTTCCTCGATCACTAATTAAAGCTTTAGGAACTCCGAATCTTGCAAATAGTCTTCTCAAAAATCTAATCACAACGCGAGCATCATTTGTAAGAAGAGCTTGAGCTTCGACCCAATTTGAAACGTAATCTACTGCTACTAGTATATATTTATTCCCCTTCGAGTTCGGAAAGGGGCCCTTATTTTCTTAGTGGTGGTATAATGCTCTTGGGAATTATTCAAGGTTTTGCTGGCATAATAGATTGGCTTGAATTTTCCATCAATTCATTGCCCCAAAACAGCTCCAACAGCGAAGTCACTAGCGTCACACATTAATTCAAAGGGCACGTTCCAATCGGGAGATATTATGATAGGTGCAGTGGTTAGTTTTTCTTTCAAAATATTAAATGCCTTTTTGCAATTATCAAAAAAATTAAATTTTGCGTCTTTCATTAAAATCTGGGTCATTGGTTTAGAGATCATGGAAAAGTCTTTTATAAACCTTCGGTAAAATCCAGCATGTCCCAGAAAACTTCTAACTCCTTTTACGTTTGTTGGGTATGGTAATTTAGCTATCACATCTATTTTGGCTCTATCAACTTCAATTCCAGCTCCAAAAATTTTATGTCCTAGAACGATCCCTTCTTTTACCATAAAATGGCATTTTTTTTCTAATTTAGCACAAGGTTGGTTTCCTCACATCTAAAGAGCATTCTATCTAATCTGGTTAGACAACAATTAAAAGATTTACCAAATACTGAGAAGTCAATAAATATATATATACATATTCAATAATGATATAATTAGATAGGATTCATTAAATTAAAATTTCTATAATAATAAATATTATATACATAATTATACATATAAACATAATATTACAATAAATATATACTATGTATATTAATATCATTAAATGATAATCTTATCATCTAATTTTAATATTATATCTAATTATATATGATAATATCATTGATTCATTCTATATAAAATAATATAATCAATGCAAACAACACACTCCCAAACCACAACAAAAACAAGCACAACACCAAAAACCCCAACTAAGGACAAAATACAAAACAAGAAAAACTACCTTCCCAAACATATCTCATTCCCCACACACAATCCAACACCAACACAACACCAAATACTCCACCAACCACACACACCCTACCATCCATCCAACTCAATAGCCTACATCACACCACCACACTACCAACAAAACTAAAAACCACCAAATGAACTCACTTCCACCACCCACCACCTCTAAAAACAACCCACCTCAAATCACCAAACACAATGTGACACCACACCCCACACCACCATCCCAACATTATCACACAACACAAACACACCAAATCACACCACATACTCGACACCACCACCACACATTCCACTATCAGCAACACCTAATACCAATACTACAAACACACACCACAATAAAACCAACTCTCAGCAAAAACCACACATCAACACACAAACCACAACCAGCAAACGCTAGCAAAGCAACCACACACACCCAAAAACAAATCAATCATACAAAACCACACAACACACACACCTCCACAACCCACACACACAAACCACCCCACACAACCACAAAATCACACCATAATAACCACACACCAGTTCAAACTCACATCACCATCACCCACCATACCACCAAAAGACCAATAAAACTAACACACACAACACCCACCACCACACACACACCCCACAACATACAACAAACCAACACAACCTCACACCACCATAAACCACACCCACACCCAACCAACACCAAACAAAACCATCACACCAACCACCACCACAAACCCCACCACAAACACGAACCCAAGCACCACAATCGACACAAACCACCGACACAGACCCATACTCTACCACACCCCAACCAACCACACAAACAACAGACACCACACACAACCACATCCACTCCACAATCAAACCCATTCCACAACACATATCCAAACAGCACCAACACCACAAACCCAAACACCCAACCATCACCACACAACCAAACCTCCAACAAAACAAGACCACCGACAAACATAAAACACACAAACACACACCACAACACACCACACCCCAACCCATCCAACACTAACCAATACATCACACAAACACACACGCCATGACCAGAACACACAACAGAAAACCACCACCACCACACTCCACACAACCAAACCCAACCAAAATCACCACCAAACCAAGCGGTCACCAACTCAAGACCAACACCAACGCATACCTACCCAATCACCTATCCAGCCACCACCCACCTACCATCAACCAACCCACCCGACAACACCCCCCACCTGCCCGCAACCGTGACCTGTCATCATTGCACCAGTAGCCGGCGCAATGCACCAACCACACGCCATCGTCGGACAGACACCCGTCCTCAAAGGCCAGGAACCGGTTGTCAATACTTGATCTTCCAGAGCGATTGGAATTTGGAAGAATCCTGAAAATCCATCAAGAAAACAATAATATTCATTAACACATAAATTCTCCAACATTTGGTCAATAAAAGGAAGAGGAAAATGATCCTTTCGAGTCGCATCATTAAGTTTACGGTAATCGATGCACACTCTCCATCCTGTAACTATGCGAGAAGGGATCAATTCATTATTATCATTCAAAACTACAGTCACCCCTCCCTTTTTGGCACAACGTGAATAGGGCTAACCCATGAACTATCTGAAATTAGATAAATTATCTCGGAATCAAGTAGCTTCATAATTTCATTTTTCACAACATCTTGGACTTTAGGATTTAGACGCCTTTGGGTTGAATGACCGGTTTGTAGTCATCTTCCATTAAGATCTTGTACGTACAGTATGACGGACTGATTCCCTTGATGTTCGACATTTTCCAAGTGATTGCTCCTTTACGTTTCTCCAATACTTGCAAAAGTGACATTTTTTCCTTTTCATATAATTTAGAGGAGATAATAATGGGAAAGGATTTGTCTCCATGAAGGTATGCATATTCTAAGTGTTGAGGCAAATTCTTCAGCTCGGGTTTCTTCTCATCGATCTCGTTAGCACTGACCAAATAAAGGTGTTCACTTTTAACTTCATCACGTTCTGTTGTTTCTTGCGCAACTTGATACGGCGTATTGACAGAGTTGATACGCCATAGATCCGATATTTTCCGAATCAAAATCTTCATCGATATTGCTATCATGCAATAATTTCACAATATACTAAGGTGCCTTATTGATACAATTGGATTTTCCAGTCCTCTAGATAAAAAAAGAATGAAGCAGCTCCATATTTCCAGTAATTCTTGAGCTTCTTCGTTAATCGTGTCATCCAAATCATCAATCCCATAACATTCATCGTCTTCAGTGGTCGGTCTCTTAATCGATTGGTCTACGTCAAAGATTACTTCATCATCCCCCACTCTTAGTGTTATCTTTTTGTTGAACACGTCAATCATAGCTCGAGCGGTTGCCAAAAATGGTCTTCCTAAAATTATAGGAACTCTTGAGTCTTCGGGCATGTCTAGGATGACAAAATCTATGGGAAGAACGAATTTATCCACTTTTATGAGCACATTTTCTATTATTCCTTTGGGTATTAGATCGACCTATCTGCAAGTTCTAATCTCATTCTAGTAGCCTTTGGTTCTCCCAAACCAAGTTTCTTGTACATCGTATACGGCATTAAGCTTATGCTAGCTCCAAGATCTACTAATGCATTATCAATATGTAATTGTGGCCACGACACAAAGGAAAATTAAAACTCCTTGGTCTTTTTTCTTCAATTGACAGAAGCTTGTTTACTAATACCGCAGAGCATCTTTCGTTCATAGTGATTTTGCAAGCTTCTTCGAGTCTGGCCTTATTTGTCAGCAAACTTTTTAGAAATTTGACATACTTTGGCATTTGAGCTAATGCTTCGATGAAAGGCAAATTGATGTAGAGTTGCTTCAGGTATTCCAAAAACTTTTTCTATTGAGCCTCTTCTTTTTATTTTCTCAATCGTCTGGGGAAAGGAATTGGTGGCGTTTGTACATCACTTGATGGCTGAACGAAAGGTTCGTTAGTCTTCTGAGGTTGAGTTTCTGTGAGGACTTCGTTTGATCTAACCAGTTTATCGGGATCTATAACTGGAGGTTCTTCTGGTTGCACATCGGTGTTGTTACCATGAACATCTTGAGTGTATTTTTTTTCACCTCTAGTATTAATCTTTAACAATTCGTAATCAATCATTTGAACATTATTCATTACCTTTAACAACTCTTGTACCCCAAATCTGAGTTCGATTAGTGAATTATTAATTTCCTTGAGTAGGAGCTCGTTAGTAGTTTGGAAGTCACAGATGAATGCCCTCATCTCCTCATGTTCACGTTTTCCTTCATCAATGAACTTGTATAACACCTCTTCCATTGTCAAGCTTCATTCAGGAAAGATAAAATGATATGGACAGAGTCTAGATCATGTTCCTGAAAAGTAAGACATGATTCAAAGTAAAGCTATTCTAGAAAAATAAACTCGTAAAGAAAACAATTGATACGCGGTATACAAATATTTGAATACGCCGTATAGATGATCGGAATGGATACATCTTATTTAATTGATGTAAATACGTCGTATCGATCTATCGAGCAGCACAGAATAATAAGGAAACTATTAAAATGAACAATTTAACCTAACAAACATTTAAAGACGGATATACTTAATCTAAATTACATTACTCCTAAGGGTTAGATCTAATCTAATGTTAAAAACTAAAACATAAAATAAAAATTAAGATTAATTTTCACTCCCTGGCAGTGGTGCCAAAAACTTGATCGTGTCGTTGTGTGGTGTTTATTTATGATAGTTCAAGTTTTAAATTTATATTTTGCCTACTTAACCAAAAACAACACAATTAACGGGCAGTTACCGCGGTCGGATAGAGGTAGAATTTGTAGTAAGTGGTGTCGAACACTTTGAAGTGAGGTAAAATTCATCAATTTATTTAAATTTTGGGTTATCTATCTAAGTAATTCCTAATTTAATGTCAAACCTATGCTACAGCTATGTTAGTTCAAATCCTAATTCCTAACATACAAGGGGTTTCATCAGCCTGAGAGGACTGTACGGGTTTGGTCCAGTTGACTACTATAAAATTCAAGAAACACTTTAACCCACACAACTAATTAACAGAAGATAGAAAGAGCGTCAAAGCCTTATGAAAGAAAACTGTATAAACCATAATTAAATCTAATTATAACGTATAGGTTTGTTTATTAAGTGCAAATATTTCTTCTCTCTAGGCGCATATCATTCTTAAGACTTAGGCGGGACTTCTTCATAAGACCTAGACACATTAATTATGTCATAATTAAAGCATCCGCATAAAGCATCCTTATTTGTTGATTATAATCTATCTTAGGGATTAAAGCAATGGTGATCTTGTTAAACCCTAGCTCATAGAGACTTTACCCACTTACTGCTTAACGGCGATTTATACACTAGTAGTCCACTTGTCCAACTATCCAATGGAATCAAACGTATTTGTTGACTTAACTAGGTTCACCGCTATTAACTTGTTCACTAAACACAGGCAATATCCAATTAACGAGTTCAGCCACGAAGCGTATCCTAGACATAGATTTAGCAGGACAATACTTATGATCCTATGATTCTAGATGTATAAATCACTATATGGAGAGCTATCCCAGACTCTAGATTACTTGGTCCGTATCACTAGATCCAATTGAAAGATAGGTCGCATACAAAACACATATAACAAGGTATAATGATAAACATAAGACAAGCAACCAATTATAAATCCAAAAATCGAGATAAACAAATACCATAACATTCAGATCTTCATAATAAGCGAATACCCGAAGTATTAGCCGATCAAAAACGCCAATAAATACAAGAGCATTATTTAGCCAAGGGTAAACTAACCGAGTTAACGAATGATACCAAAAACTGAATGATTACAAAAGTATATGGAATTACACGTTGTCTCCTATGGATTGGAATGCGTTGCAAGACCTCTTCTGCTCTTTTTCTCCTCTGAGAAACTTGAATTTATTGTTTTAGGTTATCAAGAATATGATTTAGCACACCTAAAACTTGTTTTTGAGTTTTGTATTTATAAGGTCTGGAAGTCGGTTCGATACGACGTATCCAAGGAATTGGATACGGCGTATTGGGGGGTTTCTTGTAGTATGGACCTACGTTGTGATATCTCCAGAATATTCACAAACGTATATCTTCAATAAGACTATTGACTTATTTTGATACGGCGTATTGATCTTCTCCTTTGTGGTCTTTTGGTGAGTTGCCGCACATATACCCGTATCTTCCATTGCATGGAATAACGGCGTATTGGTCTTCAGAACAGTAATCTTCAAAATGTCTTTATTTAAGCTCCAAAAGGCGCGCCTTTTGCTAATATTCACCAAGTACTCCATAATTACTGCAATTCTCAAATATAAACGATTAAGTAACAATTCTTTGCGATAATTATATAAAATGGGTTAATTACATGGGATAAATGATGCTATAAATCAGACATTATTTGATGTCATCAATGGATAAAGGGTGAAAACAAAGTGGATATCGAACTTGTGACTTGAATCATCTTGATCAACTTGTGCTCTTGACCGACATACTCATACTGGTTGCATTCTTGTTTGACTTATATGAACATAAGGCTAACAATCTCCCAAAATACGATTCTTGATTTGACTTTGATGATCCGAGGAAGTTTAGGATCAACAATCTTGATGCTAAATGATTGACTTTTAGAGCTCGAGTATGAGTATATGGTAATGAATCTGACTTTGCTGGTACATGGTTGCAACATCAACGTTTGAATATGCATTTAAAAGGTTAGTGATAAACAACATATATGGACGAAATTGTCTTTGTCACTTTGTTGAATACGGTTGCAATAACCACGGTTCCCCGTTAATCAATATAAATAATGTCTGTGATCAGATAGAATTCATATGAATCTTCTTGACAGAGTTTTGCAAGTCTGAACAAGCCCCCATCTCGTTACCATCACGAGCATCTCAAAGTAGACAACACGATAAGAGTGAATCAGATAGTTACTATCTTTCTGATTAAGTCGTCAATTTATATACTAGACCAAATCGATATCTAGTTGTCATAAGTTCGATTCATATAGAACCTTACAAGTAACTTACCAAGAGCTTGTTTGATGTTGGCTCAAGCAGGATTTCCATCTTCACTATGAATACTTAAGTATCACTCGGATGTTCTGGCAAGATCTTAAGGATAATGAATAGGACTCTTTGTTACAGCTTGTGAACTTTATGGTGTTTAACAAGTGTATTTTGACATTGTGTCCTAATGAGAATTTATAATCTGATCTCTTCTGGCTTTAGTCTCGATTTATGCACCTGTGGATTTAGTAATCAGAGGCAGGAAGCAGACTGTCACCTATTCAAAATCATCAATCTCCAGAGTAAGAGCCAATAGATAACGTGTGTATCTCCGTGACAAATGAGACAAGTTTCTTTTGAGAGAAACTCGAAAGGCTAAGAAGGGTTGTGCATTGCATCACTGTGTCCATGAAGGCTTTCTTCAATACCAACAATTATCATTGTGATTTTGATAGATTATATATTGACCCGGTTTCTGCCTAAGTTGTGTGGATGGTTGCTTTGTTTTCACCCTTTATCCATACATTTCTTTTTTATTTTTCTACCCCTTCAATGCTTACCAAGATGTCATTACTAACACCTTGTTGTGATTGTTCTAGTGTTAGCTCAATCTTTGTTGGCATTCTTCCCTTATACCCATTCTTCTCCAATCATACATAAGGACTGCTATTTCTAACTATAGATTGTCCTTGGGTAGATCCCTCTGGTTCTGGTTGGATCATAGGACTTATACCTAACCTTAACCATCTTATGACTTCATCGACGTCGTGAGTTAATTGGTTGTTGGGTATAGAGATCAAACCATAAACCCATTTTTTCAATGTTGCAAAAATCGGCCTAGGCGGCCTTGTAATCGCCGATTCCAAGCTACTCGGCCATACACCTTGGAAAATAAGGCAAATCGGGTGAAAAATCAGTCTGGTCAAAAATCGGTCAAATCGGCCTAATCGGTCAACGAAAGTCAAACATTTTTTTACAATGTGACTTTGAATTGTTAACTGTTAACTTTTATTATCTATGTCTATGTTTTGAACAATGTAACTTTGAACTCATTTAATTTTAGTGTATTTAAAGTGTTGTATCCATCTCATACAAAATTTGCAAAACCTATTAATCACTGATTAATCGCGCCTAGACCGATTACAAGCTACAGGGTGGTCAACCGCCCGGCTAGCGACTCGCGATTTTTGCAACATTGCCATTTTTTGACATTGTTATTTTCACAAATACTCCCCCTACACATGTCAAATCGAGATTCAAAATTGTTTTGCACACGAAGAAAGAGATACATCTTAGATCATAAAGACATATTAATTCTAATATCAATAATTTTAATCACATTTTAGACTAACATATGAGAAATTCATCAAACAAAAAATATAAGCATGCACACATTCCAATACTTACACATCCCAAATACTATACACATTTAAATAATCCCACAACAATTTAATTCATTCATTCAAATAAGTGTCGTTTACAAGTTACAACTCAAGATCAATCTTCTTCTTCACTAGAATAAACAACAGCTACATCATCATCATCATCATTGGTGAGGTCTTCATCATCAGAATCTGCTAAATCATGAGGAAGGGCGTCTTTATCATCAATTAAATCATCATCTTCGTCAACATCAATGATATCTGGTGGCGCGTCAACATCCTTTGATTGACCATCTATATTCAAGGTCGCAAAATCCAAATCATCTAAACTAATAGAAAGTGCGAGATCAGATGAGTTTTTGAAATATATAACATCATGATCATCCTCTACCACGATGACATCCCGTTCAAAAACTTTTTATGATTTACATCTTGGAAGACCTTCAAATCGGAGTGTCTTCTGGCCATATCTTCAAGTAAAACTTGTATGACTTGTGTTGCCGAGAATGTATATGATCATCCTTAAAACGACTCACCAAGTGCCCAAATTTTGTTAATTTTGTTTCTAATGACAACGTTGGATTTTAACGTCCTTCGTTGCTAGGTCGAACCACTTAACTCAGCAACAACACAACATTGAACTACATATACGAAAACTCGAAATTTCTTTCAAGCTGGACCATAATAACATTTCTCCGTCCTTCCACCAGGACAACAAATCGCTGTTTGAGTGTGCGACGTTCATACGAGGCTGTGTAACGACAAACCTCCACACCGTTCCACTACGCAATAGTATTGAACTGAGATTGGAGACGATGTTGGTCCACAAGCCAAAGTGAATAAATCATCGCTTTCGCTAACACCTAGGTCTTTGTTTATGTAACGTTGATGGGTCTATGAAAAAAGATAGGATTAGATAGAGAACACAAAATATGCTATCGTTATTTTTACAGTGAAATACACACAATAAGTCTAAGTAACTAGCCGGGGAATTCTTCTTTCATGTCTTGGTTAGGAAATTCACTGAAAAATGTTCATGGTATTAGCATAAGTCATCGAAAAGATAACTTAGGAAAAAGAAGTTTCAAAATAAAAACGCGTACCTCTTGAACTTGGTTTGGTACATGTCGATTTCAGGACTAGTGAGAAGTAACATACCAAATCACATCTTCAATTCCTGATTACTTTGGTGATCTAACCAAATAACCGCCGTTATTACCAATCGATTCTTAGGATCGAAAACACCTAAACCTACAGGTAGGGGGAAGGCAATCCACATTACTAAAAAAATCTGGGGTGGGAAAGGGGGTGGATGAATAAATTTACGTTGTAACCTCACGAAAAATAATAAGAACTGAAAGTCAATGCTTCTTTTGCAACATAACCCTCTACAATCGAACCTTCCGGCTTAGCTACTATTTCGTCACATAATTTTTTTAGCATCTTACATGTATCATTACAAAGGATACATCCAATGGGGGGCATAGCCCCCAGCCTTCAATAGCTCTAGAGGTAAATGAATAACCAAGTGAATCAGAATGTCAAAGACCGCATGAGGATAAATGAGCTCAAAACGAGATTATACAGAAATCGAACACACTGCCTCAGAAACCACACCCATGTCAGGCCCCATCAAAGTTCGAGAGCAAATTTGCTTAAAGAATAAAACAAAGCTCGATTATTGGTGTTGCAACGAAGAGGGCAAGTATTTCTTGAAGTATGTAAGGAAGTAAACCGATAGCCATCATTATATGCATCAAGACTTCAGGCCGTTTTTATTGCTATCCTAATCGGTTACTATTGTGCTTGAAGTTGGATCAGAACCACTGGTAGTTTTAGATACCATGTGATGAACAGACAAAACTTTTTTTTGTTCTCTGGTGTGAAGGAATACTTAGCCTGAGGGTTCGATCACTTCCTGTTTTTGTTTTGGTCGAGCCACAACTCACTTCGCATGCCTAGATTTTTCAAGTCGTGTCTTGCCTTAGTGGTGTCTTTAGATTTGTCATTCATTAACAAAGTGTTCAAAAAAAACTCTCCAACACATTTTTTTCGATATGCATGACATCTAAATTGTGTTTTAGTATAAGATAAGACCAATACTTAAGCTCATATAAAATAGATCGTTTAGTCCAGTTCAGCTTGACAAGAACATTGCGTTTTTAACTTGGGTCCCACCCATTATTCGTAATGTGGTGTGAAAGGTTCTTGTTAGCCTTACTATTTTAAGAAGCTGATGTCTTATACGTGAATTGGATTAGTTATCTAGAATGCGTAAAACGCAAAGGCTTAAGTTGTCATATTGTAATAGATAAGATGTGATAAGCCTTTAAATACCTCTCATGACTCTCCATGAGAGGTGTGGCTAAGTGTGTATTGTTTTCCTTCTTTCTCTTTCTAATAAAACATTTTATTTACTTTCCACCATCTCTCTCTCTAGATCTCACCGTCACCACCATGATGGTGGTCGGCTTGTTTTCTGGCCGGCCACCCGACACCACAAATAACATCAACTAAATAGATAAACGATCCTAACAAGTGGCATTAGAGCTCAGGCCTGAATGGGGGGGTTTTTTTTAATTTTTTTTTTTTGATCGTTATTGTTTTGTTCATGGTTACTTTTTTCTGTCTCGTATGAGTTTTTTTAAGTCCATCGCCATATTTTTTTTCTACTGGTTTTAAAATCTGGTCAAATCTGTCCACTTTTAACTATCCATACGTGTCCTAAACAGATAAGATTCTACATGTTTTGGCATCAACTAATCTAAATGGATATTCTATTCCACATTTCAAACAAAAATAGGATTATTTGGTAAATGACGTATTTTTCGTCCTTAATCTATTTCAAGCTTCATTGTTCATGGCTTTATTTTGTTGCTTAGGGTTTTAGTGCTCAAATGTTGTAGCTTTTCGTCTTCACTTGATTCGCTCAAATCAATCTTTTTGTGGCATTCAAGGTTTCAAATTGTTTTTAGACCTCCATCTATTGACTTATATTGGTATTTGGTTTTAATAAAAACGCAAAAAGAAAACAAGAAAAAACAGATCCATTTTTTGGAAAAAGTACAAAGTACAATTTGTTTTCTAGCACGCGATTTTTACAGAAAAAGCTTTGGCAATTTATACAGGAAAACGCTTGGGTGATTTATACCTAATAAAAAAAAAAAAAAAAAAAAAAAGAAAAAAAAAAAATACCGAAAGTGTTGCATTTATATAGCTGAAAAGTCATAGCGATTTTAGTACCATGCCTCATAGGCGATTTATAACATGCCTCTTAGGGAATTTATACCATCCCCTAAGCGATTTATGCACAAACCCATTCCAGACCGAGTCAACTCCGGTAATTAACCTGGAGTTGACCGTGGTCAACTCAACACAGTCAGTCGCTGTGTCAAGACGAAGAAAAAGGACATAATCAAGAAGAAACCAGACTCGACATAAGCTACCAAAATTTTCCACACCAACAATCAACAATCAGCACAGTCTCATATCAAATCCAATATTCTAAATCCCTTCGTTACAGCCTCAACACAAAATAAATACATCTAACCTATCCATCTCCATCAACAACACTCGAATCTAATTCGACAACAAACCAAGATCTCAGAAATGTTTAACCTTTTTTATACAATTCTTTTTAAGATTTTTTAGGTTTGAACCATAATCATCATTGATCTATAAAAGCGAAAGCTTTTTTTTTAATTTTTGAATATAAAGAGTGAGTCATAACAAATCTTTTACACTAAATCTTTGTTTTGATATAAGAAAAACTCAAGTACAATCAAGTAGACACCTACCCGCAGCCCTCCAAAGGATCGTGATGCTTTCTCTCTTCTTCTTTGGCACACGGTTTTCATTTGCAGAAAATAACTTCAAAGGTATGGTGAATAATTGTTTTTTTTATGATAAGGGAGAAATAAGGTGGAACATGGTTAAATGGTATGAGTTTGGTTTGTGAGATTATGCTAGCGTTTTTTTCTAGAAAGATGCCTTAATGGCGGCGGTTGTGTATTTAGGGTTAACTGTGAGTGAGATTAGGGATTCTCTACCCTAATAATGTGGCACGAGTATAAGGTGGTGTTTGTTTTTTCAGAAATTCCTCTTAACAGCATCTTAATCTGACTTATTCAGACGCAGTCAGACATTTGGGTCATTAAGACTGTTTGTTTTTTTCATGTCATTCAGAGGCATAAATCCAAACACTGTTTAAGAGCGTTTGTTTTTTTCTGGCCATTAAGAGGCAGTAGAGGCAAAACCTCTTAACTGGACAAGATGTGAAGGGAGTGTCTAACAACACCCCTCTTAATGTCATTATTTTTTCTTTTTCTTTTTTGTATCATTTCTACTTTACTTTTATTTTTTTATTTTATTTCTTGATTTTTTTTTTCTTATTTCACTTTTATTTTTTGTATTAAAAGTATTAAATAGAATGATTGAATATGTTTTGTTATATAAAGAATGTATAAGATGATATGTGTCAATTTTATAATATGTTCAAATTAAAGGGCAACGGTTTCAGACTCAATACATCTTAATTTCTAAACAGTGTACTCATTTATTTATTAATCGTTTAAAAAAGTTCAATTTAAACTACTAATATGTTTATTCTTGTCGAATAAACATGAGATGCATGTTTTTTAATACATTAACTTTAAATAGAATTATATTATAAACATTTCTTTTTTATTTAATAAAAAATTATTTTTTGTGGTGGGAAAGAAGAAAAAAAAAAATGCAATCATTATATAATTAAATTGTGAAAACTACTTTTTGAAAAACCACATCTATACATTTTTATCAAAACAAACAGTTTTATTTCACTCAGATTCAGACTTCTCGGCCACTTATTCAGATTAAGATGACAATTAGATTTAGACTTTTCTACCGAATATTCAGATTCAGATGTACGAATCAGATTCAGAGCCTCTTAATAAACAAACAGCAACCTAAGTCTATGATGGACCTGTGTTATTACATAGAAATGTGGGCCTGGTATTGCCAATTGATGTTGGGCCGGTGTTTATAGAAGAATAATAGGTGGTCAAGTGTGTCCGCGGTTTTAGCATTGGAATTGGGCTGGGTTATTGCTAATACACACGTGGGCTGAACTAATAATGTTTTAGGTTGTGTATTCTTAAGCGGGCTGATAAGTATGATCGGGTTAATGGATTGAGTCGAGTATTAAAACAATACTGTGTCGGGTAAAGTATAAGTGACCGGGTTTTATTACTTGGACGGGCCGTCATTATGGTTTATTTTTTGTGCCGATATCCATTAACCATCACAAAATTCACAAACAACAACACAACAAACACAATACATTACACTAAAAACGATCCTTATCAAAATTCACCTTCACTCTTAAAGGCTAGTATTGAATTTTATTAATGACAATGGAGGTTTTTTGCATACGAGGTTACATACTTAATTCGGTTTGCAGTAGTAATACACGGGGGCCATGTAACTTATTATCATCTTTGGTTCTTATCTAATCTCCTCGATGAAGATTAATTAGTTGGTCAAATACGGATCTGATGAAGACTTTGGATAATAGTTGTTTTTGTGATCTTTCTCTCTATAGTCACAAAGTAGCTATCATTTTAAGGAGTTACATTGTAGTACTTAGTTTCTCACGCAGTTGAGGATATTTTAAGAGGTTACTTATTATACTTTGTGACTGGGGTATTGGGTACACCGCTCTTTGTCACACGGATAGTACAAGATTAAGTCACAAGTCTAGAGAATTTTGCTTCCATTCAACGGGTGGTTTATATCGGGTTGTCTCTTATTAGTGGTCATTACTTATGCCGCTAGAATGATAAAAGGATTTGGTTGGGTGATTGATCAGAGGATCCGTAAAGAGAGTACTATCGACATCAAGTCACGGGATATTGCTTAGGTTATTACGAATATGTGATTGCTACTAACAATGATACAGATTATGGATGTACACATTTTATATGATGAATCCCAAAAGTGTCCATCATCATTAGGGAGAAATGTGTATATATCGAGGCTTATTTAATTTAATCTTGACAACAGAGATGCATTCTAAAGTGAGTTGATGATGTGATGTCTTCCAAACGATAACCAAGAAGAAGCTACAGTGTGAGCTACTCTACATTTTTTCTTTCTTTCCCGCTGCGTGTGAGAATACTAAAACACAATATTTAGAAGACACTTCTTCGCAGAGGGTTTGTACGGTTTGGAGAGGGAGCTTCTACTTCTTATCTACATTCTATCTATTTCTCTACTTAAACATCTAATTTTCTACTTCTACTTCTACTTCTTCAAAAAACCAGAAAAGAACAAAAAGAATCTACTTCTACTTTCTTAAAGGGCTTACTAGTTAGGAGGGAGTAATAACCCAACTACATCAGTACAACGTGTTCATTTGCAAGTAAAGAAAGTCGGCTGAGAAATTAATGAAGACACGGGGCTACAGTATCAACCTCGAGGACTTATGGGCTACAAAGACTTCTGTAAATTGCTTTGTTTTGCTTGTAGAAAACGTTATAACTAATTTACGTGTGACGCCATCTTGGAGAGAGATTGTTAGCCTTACTATTTTATGAAGTTGACGTCTTACACGTGAATTGGATTAGTTATCTAGAATGCGTATAACGCAAGGGCTTAAGTTGTCATATTGTAATTGATAGGATGTGATAAGCCTTTAAATACCCCTCATGACTCTCCATGAGAGGTGTGGCTAAGTGTGTATTGTTTTCCTTCTTTTTTTTCTAATAAAACATTTCATTTGCTTTCCACCCTCTCTCTAGATCTCACCATCACCACCATGATGGTGGTCGGCTTATTTTCCAGCCGGCCACCCGACACCACAAATAACATTAACTAAATAGATAAACGATCCTAACAGTTCTTGATGGCTATCCAAGATACATTACGACAAGACTTGCATGGACATTTGATATTTTCGAAACTATTCACTAACTGCTTCCAATGCTCGACGAATTTTGTTTTTTTTTTTTTTTTTTTGTTGTAATATTGAATTTCTTAAGACCAGTATAAAATGCTTTTTCATGATGCCCTAAACAGGTCCAACTCTTATCAATTACCAATAACTAATATGAACTCCTAACTCTGCGTTTTAACAATACAATTTAGTAATTATATGACACTTTAATAAACAACACTCAAACGAGAATACGTAGTTGTTTTGTTCACTAAGTGCCAACTATGAAGGGCAATCCTAACTCACATCTGAATGATTTCGTCTTATAATGAATCGAATAACCTATTTACATTGAGAAAATTGGCAGCATTTTCCCTCAACTCCCCGATAAAAAAAAATAATAAAGTGTTATAATAGACATATTCGTAAGAGTAAAGGAGAAACACTGTCGAAATCCTCTCAAATAGTAAACCAGTCATATGCATTCATATCTTAAATAAGACAAAACATTCAAAAAAAAATCATCTCAAATAGTAAACCAGTTATACGCATTCATATCCTAAATGAGACAAAACATTCAAAAAGCAGTCCCAAACAAGGGACTTTCCGAAATTAATTTCTAATAAATTAATTTCGAACGGGTTTTCTATAGGATGATTAAAATCAGACGGGGATTTTCTAAAATTAATCACTAAAATCCTAAAACATTCCTAAAGGGTTCAATAAAACAAATACCAAAAACATACATTTATATCAAATAACAGACATCTTTTCAAAATAAGTTGTTTACAGCCTATTCTTATCACCAAATGAAGCTTATTCCTAAAAAGAGTGTTTGGATTTGCATTTTACAGTGTCAAAGAGTGTTTGGATTTGCATTTTACAGTGTCAAGGAGTGTTTGGATTTGCATTTTACACAAAGTAATAACTATAAACGTTTCCCGACGACATGTCCTCGGGGATACCAAAGGATAAAAAAAGTTAAAACATACCTTCGGCTGTGGACTCGGCTCGTTCTCGCCCCTTGGCTCGTTGTCGTCTCGGTCTCGCCCCCTTGGTCTCGGCAACAGTTGTCTGCCAAAAAAATTTAACAAAGTTTTACAATTAACAACTTATTATACCTTATTAATTATACCTCAACCAAAATTAACATTATTAAAAAAAATACAACCAAACCTTGAATTACTAAAAACGAAAATCCACCACCACCAAAATTATTTACAGGGTTAGAAAAACAAGATATAGAATTATCATTTAAAGGGTTAAGGAAAGAATTATGTTTAGAGGAGGAGGAGGGTTCAATTCGTGTGGTCATGTGCGAGTGGCGGTTGTGAGTGGTGGTGGGTTATGTGGTGAGTGGTGGGTGAGTTGTGGTGGTGGGTGAGAGGTGGTGGTGGTGCTGTTAAAATCGCCGCTTGGGAGTATTTGGTGGTGTTTTGCGTTTTTTTACAGATTGTGACTCAGATATGTATTTGTTAGTTTTCATATCCTCGACGACATTCCCCGGCGACATGTCGTCGGGGAATGTTTTTAAATAAAAAACTTTTGACAAGTATATATCCGGGCGACATGTAGTCCCGGAAAACTACAAAATTGTCGTTTAGCGCAAAAATGGGCACATAACAAAAAATTTGGAGGGCCTTTTTAAGCCAATATTAAAAACGTTTCCCGGGCGACAGGGTCGCCCGGGAAAAAAAGGTTATCAAATTATAATTTTTTGCTAAACATTTCCCGCGGGCGACAAAAGGTTTATCAAAATTATAATTTTTGCTAAAACATTTTCGAGGGTGCGACAATGGTCGCCACGGGAAAACGATTATTAAAAAATTTTTAATTTTTACAAAAGTTTTCAGGGAAACGGTTTATTAAAAAATATAAAGGTTTTATAAAATCTATTCACAACAATAAATTTTGAATAAGTTTTATTTAAAATTATATTTTTATAAAATATATAATTATATTTACAAATTATTTTTTATAAATATTATAATCGGTTCGTTTCGGCCGGGTCGGTCGGTTTCTCGGTTCGTTCCGGTCGGTTCCGTATTATAATTATATTTAAAATTATTCTTTTATAAAATATATTATATTATTATTCAATTAATTTTTTATAAATATATAATCGGTTCGTTTTCTGGCCGAGTCGGTCGGTTTCTCGGGTTAGTTCGGTTGGTTCGGTTATATAATTATTATTTAAAATTATTTTTTATAAAATATATAATTTATTATTTACAATTATTTTTTATAAATATATATAATCGGTTCGTTCGGCCGGGTCGTGTCCCGGTTTCTCGGGTGCGTTTACGGTCGGTTCGTATATACTTATTATTTAAATTATTTTCTATAAAATATATAATTATTTACAATTATTTTTTACTAAAAACTATATAAAACGGTTCGTTACTCGGCCGGGGTCGGGCGGTTTCTCGGTTCGTTTCGGTCGGTTCGTTATATTAATTATTATTTAAAATTATTTCTGTTAGAATAATATATAATTATTATTTACAATTATTTTTGGTCAAATATATAATCGCGGTTCGTTGTCGGCCGAGTCGGTCAGTTTCTCGGTTCGTTCGGTATGCTTCGGATTATAATTATTATTTAAATTCATTTTTTATAAATAATATATAATTATGATTTACAATTATTTTTTATAAACATATATAATTCGGTTCGTTTCGGCCGGGTCGGTCCGGTTCCTCGTTTCGTATATAATTATTATTTAAAATTATTTTTTATAAAATATATAATAATTATTTACAATTATTTTTTATAAAATATATAATCGCGTCGTTTGCGGTCGGTCGGTTTCTCGGTTCTGTTCCGGTCGGTTCGTACTATTATTATTATTTAAAATTATATAACTTTTATTTAGAATTATTTTTTATAAAAATATATAATCGGGTTAAGTTTAGGCGAGTCGGTCGGTATTTCGGTTCGTTCCTGGTCGATTCGTATATAATTATGATTTAAAATTATTTTTTATAAAATATTTAATTAATATTTACATTTATTTTTTATAAATGATTTATAATCGGTTGTTTCGGCCGGTCGGTCCGGTTTCTCGGTTCGTTCCCGGTCGGTCTCGTATATTATATTATTATTTAAATTATTTTTTATATAATATATAAATTATTATATACAATTTTTTTTATAACAATATATAAATCGGTTTCGTTCGGCCAGAGTCGATCGGTTTCTCGGTTCGTTCGTGTCAGGTTGTATATAATTATTATTAATATTATTTTTTTACTAAAATATATAATGATTATTTTCAATTATTTTTTATAAAATATTTAATCGGTTCGTTTCGGCCGGAGTCGGACGGTTTCGACGGTTCGTTAACCGCGTCGCGTCGTATATAATTATTATTTAAAATAATTTTTATAAAATAATCATTAATTATTATCTTACAATTATTTTATATAAATATATATAATCTGTTGTTTCGGCCGGGTCGGTCGGTTTCTCGGTTCGTTTCAACGGATGAGTCGATATGTTATTGATGTAATTAGACGTTCAACGGATGGACTGGATATGACTGTCGTTGTAATTAGACGTTCTTCAACGGATGGACTCGGTGTATCTTGTGTTGTCCGTTGTAACATTAGACTTAATCTGTATGAGTCAATGTATTTTTCGTTGTTGAATTGGGACGTTCAACGTTGTATGAGTCAAATGTTATGCGTGTTATCGTTGCTGCCATTAGACGTTCAACGTATGAGTCATGTGTTATCGTTTGTACATTAGACGTTTCAACGGATGAGACAATGTGTTATCGTTGTACATTAGGAAGTTTCAACGGATTGAGTCAATATGTTTATGTTGTACATTAGACGTTAAAAGGATGAATCGATGTGTTTGTCGTTGTACATCTGCGTTAAACGTTCATGGAGTCAATGTGTTATGTTGTACATTGAGACTTTCAACGGTTGAGTCAATGTGTTATCGGTTTTCATTAGACGTTCAACGGATGACTGGATATGTGTCGTTGTACATTGACGGTAATACGGATGACTCGGTGTGTTGTCGTTGTAAACATTAGACGTTAACGTATGTGTCAATGTGTTATCGTTGTGCATTAGACGTCTCTACGTATGAGTCAATGTGTTTTCGTTGTTCATTAGACGTTCAACGGATGTGTCAATGGATTTTCGTGTACATTAGACGTTCTCGAGGATCTGGATATGAATGTCGTTGTACATTGACGTTCAACGGATATGAATCGGTATATGTTGTCGTTTGTACATTAGACGTTAACGTATGAGGTCAATGTGTTTATCGTTGTGATTAGACGTTCAAGTTATGAGTCTATGTGTTATCGTTCGTAAATTAGACGTCGATATGTTATCCTTGTACATTAGATGTTTAACGGATGAGTCGATATGGTATCGATGTACATTAGATGTTTAACGGATGAGTCGATATGCTATCATTGTATATTAGATGTTCAACGGATGAGTCGATATACTATCGTTGTACATTAGATATTTACCAGATGTGACGAAATGCTATCGTTGTACATTAGATGTTTAACGGATAAGTCGATATGCTATCATTGTACATTAGATGTTTACCAGATGAGTCGATATGGTATCGTTATACATTAGATGTTCAACGGATGATTCGATATGCTATCGTTGTACATTAGATGTTCAATGGATTTGCCGATATGTTATCATTGTACATATACTCTCGCCAAAAACTTTTTTTTACCAAAAAAGCAGATATTATCCTCACAAACACCAACAGATCACACACATTCTTACCATCACAGCCACAAACAGATCACACTATTAATATGAAGATGGTGCCATATGAAGCTTTTGTGTGTCGTTGTGGAGCCAGAGATGTAGTTCTGTGATAATCGTATAAACCTAAAACCCGTGGTAAACTATACTATGCATGTCCACTATCAAAGGTGAACAATCACATGTTTTTATTTGTGTAATATATAATATGGTTAGTTGTTAAAAATTGATTTCTTTACTCTTTAACAGTTTCGGGAAAATTACTTTAGATTTGAATTTTTTTAATAGAAAGAGGTACGAGTTCGTCTACTCATCAGTTCTCCTGGAGCTTCATCGACTCCAACTTATTCTCCAGGACCAACACCTCCAAGCTATTCTCCAGGACCTTCAACACCTCAAATCTATTCTCTGTGACCTTCAAGAAATGCAGAGTGCTCAAACTGCAAGCACTTGCTTGGAAAGGTAACGGTACTCGAGGCAACAGTGGAAATGTATATTCTTCCGGAACAACACACACTTAATTCAGCTGCACTACTTCACGAAGTTTACAATGACATGGGAAAACTTTGTTTAGAGTAGTTTGTCATTTGAAATGTAATTCGTATCCTTCCTTGTTTAAACTTTTATGGCTTTTCTAATGTAATTCGTATATTTTATTGTTTAAACTTTTATCAACTTTTGTAATGTAATTCGTATGTTTTATTGTAAGTCGTGTATGATTAACGGTCTAAGGCCTCGCTTGTGTTTCTACAAGTGATATGTAAAAATTTTATTGTTTTATTGTAAGTCACGTATAAAATTTTATTAACGAACCGCATATCGGACAAAACCGAGAAAACATACCTAACCGAAAAAATATACTGCTTTTTTTCATATAATAATTATATATAAAAATATATAATTATAAATAATAAAATGTATATTATTTATAAAATATATAATATAACTACTTAATTCAGTCAAATAAAGTCAACAAGGTATCCCCGATGACAGGTCGCCAGGGATAGATTAGCCAAGTCACCACACTAAATCACTAACTACTTAATACAGTCAAATAAAGTCAACAAATTATCCGCGACGACATGTCACCGGAGAAACGTTTGGTCACGTCACCCTCCAAGATCATTAAGACTAATCACTTGGCTTAAACATAGTCAATCGGGGTCAACTATTCCCCGGCGACATGTCGCCGGGGAAACTTGAGCGGGAATCGTTGCCGCCAAGATTTTCGGTGACTTTTTTGGTCAAACTTTAACGAAAGTATCCCCGGCGACATGTCGCCGGGGAAAAGTTATTCCAACTTTGACTAAAAAGTCTTGCAGAATTAGTGCCACGTATGATGACTTTTTGTCGTTTAGTGATGTTTCCCCGGTGACTTGTGTCGCCAGGGATAATCTCGTCGCCCGTTGTCTCTTTTCTTGTAGTGAAACTTTTATACATTTATTTTAATTGTGATTGGTCAACATGACCTATTAAGTTACCTTTAACTTGAGAGGATCAACAACAAATGTTATCAATATTTGTTAAACTAAAATCACCTCATTAAACACTATAACAAGAAACTAAAATAACAAAAACCTACATTCCTTTAACTATGCATACTAAGCCATAAACCATAATAAGTAGACAAAATTGGATCATATAAAATTTTGTGCACTACATATGATAGATGGAACTACAGATACAATTACAAAGGCTTCAGTTTTTAGATCATTTATGCCGCCATTTTTCCTAAACCCCGTATCCAACTCCTTTTATGAGTTACTATTCCATTGCTTAGCAGCTACAGCTTGAGATGCTTTAACTGTTAAACTTGAAAGCCTCATTTTCACATTCTCATTAATTATACTCAAAATCACTTTCCAATCTCTTCTTTCATCCCTGAAGATTCTATTGTTCCCTGCCAAATGTAATACGACTCAAGCAGCCAAACATAGTCTTCTAATAACACTATAGATACTATTACCACAAGGTTTGTTAGCCATAGTGCTAACAATATCATTTCAGTTCCAGCGTTGATTTTAGTGTTCATTTCAGCATCTTCTTTGCACAAAGAACAACACCATACATCATGACGACCTCACTTTTCCATCGTGATGCAGGCCCAAGTATTGAAGAACGGGCTATTTTATTTCTAGAAGCCCAAGATCGTGTGAAGAAAGGCCCTTTTTTTAAAAGGTCATAACTTGGGTTAACTCGGCTAAGTTGGTTTGGTAACATCGTGCCCAACATGTTAGGGTAAAGTTAATTAACACAAAATAATTTATATTAAAAATGTACTCAAAATTTTATAATTAAGTGCACACAAAATTGGATTGAGCGTGCGGCGGTGGGTTCAAACCTCATGGATTAGTTGGTCATAAAGTCGAAAACCATGGTTACCAAAAAAAAAAGAATTCTTATAAACATGGCCAAACATGTGCCGAGTACGCACATGGTAGCAAAACCCTTATGTATATATATTATGTTTGTTGTAATTAAGATAGTCGTTCTTTGTTTGTATGCCGAATTAATGACCACAATAGTAACAAAAATATCAGCGATTTAATTGAGAAACGGTTAAATCCATCGGATAGTAACAAACTTTTCCAATGTCTACGGGCTTTATGTATTTTGTACAGCCTTATCATACCTTTTGTAACTTATATATTGAACGCATATGTTTAATGAAAAGCTAAGCAAATTAAAAAAAACTAATAATTTTTCCTAAAGTTCAGAGTCGGTCTCTGCTATGGATCTCGAATAGGGGCAACACAGAGAGTTTTGATCGGAAGAATTGGGTGTCGAATCCGAGAGGTGTTTAGTTGCCTTCCTCCTTGGAAGCCTATATATTTTGTATCCGTTTTTGGCCTCCCTTTATTTGTTGAGGTCGGTTTTTATTGAAGGTCCTGACTTTACTAAAACAGATATAGTTACTCATTGGCCACGGAGGTTCACCAGCGTCGACTCTAAAAAAATATTATACTTGACTCCGGGCTATCCAAAACGGTAGCCGCCCTGGGATTAGTCGGCTCGCAATGTTGAGTCGGAAACCCCGATATAAAAAAAAACTTATAAAAATAAGCTAAGGGTATGTTTGGCGCGCGAACTTATCAGAGCTTATCATAGCATGAACTTATTTTTTTAGAAAAATAAGCTACCATTAAAAATAAGTCTCGTTTGGCTGACACAGCTTGAAGGAGCATGTAAAAAAAATAAGCTACTAAATGAAATGCTAGTTAAACTAGCATGTAAAAATAAGCTCCAACAACATGCTCCAGCATCCAGCTCCAGCAACCCGCTCCAGCGATCCGCTCCAGCTCCTACTAGTGCCAAACATACCCTAAATCTAGTCAAGTACTAAAAATTGCTGAATTGTTCTTAGTGTCATTAACTTTGAACGAGTTTTAGTAGTGTGTCCTATTTTATAGGATAGTAGAGTGCTACAAATGAGGGAAGTTCGCTAGACATCAAGAACGTGAATATAAAAAAAATTCATAACAATCAAACAGCATTTTCACTAATAGAACTCGCAATCAATTCATCATATATAATGGGTTGTGTTATATCAATAGATGCTAATAACGACGGTAAGTAATTAAGCACTAATAAGTATTCCAATTTTACAAGGTTCTTACGGGTTTTTCTTTTGATTTGGATGTACTTCGTTTTGTATATATTTGTAGATGCTCGCAGTTGTGCTTACAAAGTAGATAACATGGTTAGAAAACCGAAGCCATGGGCTTATGGTAATAGCCCGCTATCGTCGAGGGAGCT
The DNA here is from genome assembly GCA_026074375.1 of Tanacetum coccineum. Classification (NCBI taxonomy): domain Eukaryota; kingdom Viridiplantae; phylum Streptophyta; class Magnoliopsida; order Asterales; family Asteraceae; genus Tanacetum; species Tanacetum coccineum. Next base: position 7,868 of record BQNB010037365.1, on the reverse strand, counting down.
TCAACAGATGCGTAGCGAGTTTTGGCACAATGCTATACGTGCTGGTGGAAGACGAGGTACTTACTTTTTGTCACCAATGTTGTACCCGAAAAGTAAACAATACTAGGTCGTTTGTATGACTTTTTATCAAAAAAACAAATTTGATGTATCTTATTTGATGGTTGTTAGAGATTTGGGAAGCCCTTAGAGCGGCCACTGAGGGAAACTTGCTAAATGCACAAAAGATTATCGAAGACAAGAATATTAGACTTGGGAATCAAGACATGTCGGTCTGCTATGACGATAATGGTATGCTAACGTCTTAAAAAACAGTTCACATTAACTTATTATTGCCTCTCATATGTACGTGTTTACAAAATCTTGTATCATTTGTTCACTTTTACCATGTATAATCTAGGTACCAGATACAATTTACCATTGTACGTGTTGAGCGAGCCAACTAATATGGAGCATCGTGTTCTTAATTTGAGAAAAAAATGTCAACGGTGATTTGTATGGATGTTTTAGAGCTAATATTGTAGATCATTGATATGCTCATGTTTTGTCAGTGCGCTTTTGCTATTGCATTGTTGCGGATAACGATAATATTACATATCGTGTTGATGAAAAAAGGAAGTGTCGAACACATAAAGATTCAATTATTTAGTTATTGACTACGTACATCGATCGAGTTTCTAATAAGTTTGTGATTCCTGAAGACTTGAGTGGTGATCAGTATGGTAGTTTTAGCATACAGGTAGTAGATCATGAATGTACATTCTGTTATCGCGTTTTTTTTTTTAGTTTTTTCTTCGGTTATAGCCTTGATCCAAAGTTGTAGCTAGTGAGCTCGTGTTTCTTTGTGTTGCGGGCGTTTGCAACTTAGAAAAATGTCACATATCACTAATACCCTCAACAGAAATAACACGAATTCATTACACTTTTTCATCAAGAACATCTAAGCAAAAAACTAACAAAAAACATGCTAACGATATCTATGTCCATTATCCACAGTTTCCTATACCTTTAAGTCCTTACCATGTCTTTCGGCGTATGCGATCCATCATACTTGAGCGACCGCTTGGACCAGCTTCCGCGTTACCATGCATATTTGATGGCTCACTCAACACGTACAAAGGTAATTCATATCTGAAACCTGTACCCATAAAAGTAAGCTAAGTACACAGCAATACCACAACATATGTTGCTCTATTAATCTTGAACGGGGGGGGCGGGTGGGGGTGCGTTTGAGCGGCGGGGATTGCAGCTGCAGGGCGGTGTGGCGTGTGCGCGCGTGTTGCCGGATTGCGGACGGGTGTGGACGGTTGCGGGTCGGGATGGGGGCGTGTTGTTGGGGGTTATGCGTTGCGGGCGGGGTTGGTGTGGACGTGGTGCGCGGCGCGGTGTGACGGGGGAGCGGCGGTTACTTTCTTCTTTCTTGTTCTTCTTAATGTGTGGATTTGGGTGTTGCGGCATTGCGGGGGGTGGAAGATGTCTTTTCTGTCTGCGTTGTATATCATTGTGAGTGCTTGGCCGGCAGTGCGGGGGTGTAGTCGGTCCGGGGGTGTTTTGTTGACTCGGGTAATGGGTTTTGCGCGGTGAGCAGCGGTTGATGTAGTTGCGGGGGATATGGCGGGGCTTGTTGCGCGCAAACTATTGTAAAAATCGATCAACAATTATTCACTAATACCCCTCGAACAGGAAAGAATAAACAAGACCCATTAAGACAATATCGGACAACGTAATAGTTCTGTACATTAAATTCATTACACTTTTTCATCAAGAACATCTAAGCAAAAAACTAACAAAAAACATGCTAACGATATCTATGTCCATTATCCACAGTTTCCTATACCTTTAAGTCCTTACCATGTCTTTCGGCGTATGCGATCCATCATACTTGAGCGACCGCTTGGACCAGCTTCCGCGTTACCATGCATATTTGATGGCTCACTCAACACGTACAAAGGTAATTCATATCTGAAACCTGTACCCATAAAAGTAAGCTAAGTACACAGCAATACCACAACATATGATGCTCTATTAATCTTGAACACACCTGTGTCGTCAAAAACAACCGTCATGTCAGGATTCCCAAGTCTAAGGTTATTCTCGTCAATGATCGCTTGTGCATAGGGTAAGTCACTCTCAGCTGCCCTTCTAAGTGCACGCCAAATGTCTAACAACCATTAAACACAATGCAGTTATTTACATTAGTAAGGAAGGTCACAAACATTAAGTTTTCGACATATATGGGTCAAGAAATGAACCTGGTTGACCGCCAAAACGAGGAATATTATGCCAAAATATGTTTCTCATCTCACGAAGCTCATCTGAACTTATACGATCGTCATGTTGCCAGGGCCTAGGCTTTATTACTATGTTATCCGGGGCTTCTAAGTCCTCTGTAACAAGAAACATAACCTTATAGCCAAACTATAAATTTGGTTTAAAATGCAACAACCATGCATTCGAATTAATAACCTTGTGAACAAAATCTATAGATAGAAATGTAACATTTTGCAAAGTACCTTTGTTACTATATTCATTGATTCAACTTAGAACTATAGAATCCCGACAACTATATTTGTTCAAGAACACAGAAAATAAAATAAAATTATGATTAAACATTCAAAACTCACAAAAATACGATGTAAAGAATGGAAAACCGAAACAGTTACCTTCATTATTAAGTTTTGATGAATGAACACAACCCATTAGGATCAATTGATTTTTTCTTTGCAATTGCGAGTTATGGTGAATTCTTAGTAACTGTAAAAATTCAAAGAAAAAACTTAAAGTGTAATATGAAAGTCAGTTGTCAAACAACAAACGGTTGAGTAAAATGGCAAATGGCAATACTAACCCAAAGTCCCAAATACATTTAACTTACAGATTTGGCCCACAAGCACAGGGCCATATACTATTTCAAAAAACTATTAGTCCATTACCATTTAGCCATTTACGGATTTACCAATGGCTCCTACAAACTTTTTTTGAGAGGAAAAAATAATTATTAGCACTAGCTGAATTTTAATGGTAAGCAAATAATGAGCTAATAGAACTAAAGCAATGGGTTGAATAATTTAGATTGTGCACTAAAGGGTATCGGAATGCCGTAGCTTATTCAATAATTTACATGTTTCATAGATCTTATGCAAAATACGCGACGTGCTATTGGTGCCAAAGCGTGTCAACTGTCGATCATATCTATCAGCAGGGCATTACGCCTTTTGCCCTCACAGTGAAATTTTGATACGTAATTAGCATGTAAACCTCTTTTTTAATCAAATTTATTTTACCATCCATATATTGAGTTTTTTTTTAACAAAAGTAACTTGGCCATCCTCATGAAAAGGGAAGCTTTACTTGTTTCAAACCCTGTGAATTAGTCGGTCACAAAGTCGGAAACCCTAGTTGCCAAAAAAAACAAAATAACTTGTCTGTAAGTTTATTAAAGGTTGCAAGTTTAAATCTCACATTTGTATAAATCACCAAACTAAAAATGTAGCAAATTAAATGACAAGAAAACATAATGTTTTACAATTAAACTGAATAACAAAAGAGCATACATGTGAAATGTAACTGTGCTCAATAATCAAATATCGGCAACAACCAAACATTTGGTCCAAAATCAACAACTATCATTGACTACATGAAGAACTCTTTGAATTACATTAGTCACATTCATTATATTCCACGAGTAACATTTATTGTTTTCTTTAATTACTTAAATATATTCCAACATTTTGATTTAAATGCACAACACATAGAGTTCACATCAAATAAGGAAGACAGAAAAGTAGTAGGTTTAGGTCACAAGATAGTAACAAACTTTTTTTGAATTTCCATATTGATACATAATCTATAAAAAAATATCATTAAATGCGACAAACTTTCGTAAAATGCTCAAATATGCACATTTTGATGTGTTGTCAGCTTGCCACGTTAAAATTGGTGACACGTGTCAGTTTTTATGGTATGACAACACATCAAAATATGCATACTATAACATTTATAAAAGTTAGTTGCATTTAATGATATTTTCTATAATTCACGTATTAAGACGAGACTTTGGAGAAACGTCATTTCTTTACTTGTTCACTATGGTTATGTAATATCTTTTACAAAGTCGTAATTAGATATAACTTAAACTACATGATGTACTCTATTAATTTTTTGGTATCACGCTAATTGAAAAAATGTTGTACGTTTGCTTGTTTTATAAGGAATAGAAAAACATTATCTCAAATGACGATGTCTTTGTTATTCAATAATTGATGTATCCTTTGTTTATAACTTACTAAACATAGTAACATGTACCTTATCATATCAAAAGGTCATGGTTGCTTCAGTTTATCTCTCATACCAATAAATCTTTGGAGTAGTTTGGCATGCAAATTATTGCTAAATGGATCAAACTTCCACGTACCGTGAGTCTAAACGCAGGAGCGGAGCTAGTAAGATGACTAGTGGGTGATGAGTCACCCCTAATAAGCTCACTTGTTATGTAATTTTTTAGGTTATAGGCTATGTTCTTATTAGTTTTTGCAATTTATACGTCAAATTCGGCCTCCTTTAGCTTAAAATCTTGACTCCGCCTCTTAAACGCATCTAAAAATTTTCTAATATTCCAAGTGAGCAACTTGATCATGGAACCTTATTTTTTAGTCAAATCTTTTTTTCTTTTTTAAGAACAAGTTTTATGTAATTAACACATAAAATGTCGTCGCTTGAAATTGCTTATAACATAGACTATCTACAAAGACGTATGCATATACGTAATAAATGCATACACATGCATGTGTAGGCAAACGTGTATTAATGATAATGTTTCTTAGAACAGTGCCAATGGGCTCTTCGGTTTGTCAACCGACTAGCGGCGCTTAAGTGACACAGATGATACCACCTCGTTGGTGCATCGGCTGGGTGTTCTTCGGTTTGGCGACGAGCAAGACACGAGGTGGTGTCGGGCCCGTTTGTGTTAGTATTTTGTGAGGTATATTTGTGTAGTGACAACACAGAAAGAGACACATCATCAGTGGCAGGGTTTCTCAGCTTAGGAAGAGCTGATGTGACGCTAAAATGACACAATTGACACACAAAATACAGTTGGGAGTGATCTTAAACATCAAATAAAACATATGGCTCTTGGATGAGATAAAGATGTTTATTTCCATCGAATTCATTGATACATAATACTGTATAACATTATCTTTATCAAGGTTTTTAAGATCGGGATCCTGCTTAGGATCGTTTTCGTCTTTTGCAAGATCGAGATCGTAAGGCCGGATTGGGATCGTAAGATCCTACTATAATGTCATTTTCTTAATAATCTTTGTAATATTATACAAATCTACAAATTATTATATATAATAAACACAAAATTATATGAATGTTTCGTAGAAATGTTGTCTTAAATTATAATTATAAAATGTTTAAGAAGAATAAATTGTTGTTTTTTAAATTATTTGAAACACAACCCATAAATTCATAATTTTAGTTTGTGGTTCGAGAAAAGCAAGATCGGGTCGGAGTAAATCTTAAGATATTATGGTCAAGATCGGGATCCTATAAGATCTTAAGCATGCAAGAAGGATCCTATGTAGGATCCGGATCGTTTTTGCTTTGCAGTATCATAAAATCGTAAGATCCTAAGATCAGGATCGAGATCTGACGACCATGATCTTTATTAATTACAAGGTGTCACCATGTCATTCTATGACAGAAAGTCAAAAAACCATATCATGGCATGGAATAAAATTCTGTTAATACTAAGAAAGAAAAAGAATTGGAAAACTGTAATTGCGAATTAGATATGAATCCTGATTTTTTTTATAACTTTACGCTGATACATAAATGACCATAACTTTAGACTTCGTGACTGTTGCGATGATTATTATTTGCGTTTAGGAATTGGTATAATCTTTACTTTTTAGCGTAATCAGATATCTAAGTATAATCGGTTGTGCGTAAGGCAATATAGTCGGTTGTGCGTAAAGCTGAACCGTACCGAAGATCGAAAATGGTGAAAATAGTGGATCGAGAACCGAATCTAAATATTTTCGGTCCGGTGAGAGAATTGAACATACATTTTCGACTGTTGTTTCTTAGATCTAAAAATACAGTAATTCTTATTACAATCAACTTGTCCATAAGCTACAAGTTCACAATATAAATGATGATGTGATCGACTGTAATATTTAGACGGTTTAATGGAGCCCTTATGTTGGACAAGTGAAAGCATTGTGTTTAAATTCAACTCTTTTGCCCCAGCATGTTTCAACCTTGTCTTTAACTTACATATTTAAGATTTATCTCTATATCCTTGTCTGTTTTATTTTCCTAGAAACAATATAGAATCAAAACAATTATTTGCTACATTATGGTGCTCGCTTATCTCGCGAATCAAAGTATCTTTTCTTATCGATATTATTATTTTCATCCAAGGTAACATACTAGTATTACATATTGACCAAGAAAAATGTGGGTCCCGCAATCATCGTCCGTAAAGTTGAACTAGTATTCATCGTCGCGAATGTATTCGGCTACAAAGCAATGACGACAACCTAAAGTGGGGGACATGTCGTCTGTAATGATCTTAGGGACGACATGTCGTCGCTGAAGGTCATAAAAAGTCCACCCAATCAGGGGCGGAACCAGAAAGTTACTGTCGAGAGGGCAAAGTTTAATAAGTTTTAAAAACTACACTTGATATGGAGTGGTTAAGAGGGATTACTTCGAATTGTAAACGTATATTTTATTAAATTTAATCTTCATTTTTTTCGATAGGGGAGTACCGTGTCCACCCCTCCCCCTCCCGCCGCTGCGTCCCAATGATCTTGAATTCTGATGTGATAGTGGATTGGACAAGTCATGTTAAATCAATGATATATTTTTTTTTCTTTTATGGAATTTGATTGGTGTATTTTATAATAAGGGTGATTACGGTTCAAAAATCGGACCGGACCGACCAAGATTGGATTGAACCGACACCGAATTTGTACAAAGCGCCAGACGGAGGATTGGATCAAAATGGATCGGTCCGGTTCGGTCCGGTCCGCTCTTCGATCCAATCCGATCCAACAAAACATAATCGCCGGGTTTTTTGAAAGACCGAACTGGACTGAACCGGACAGAAATACATTCGGTCCGATTCAATCCGGTTTCTCGATCTAATCCGGTTGATGGTACAATATGCTCAACCCTACTTTATAATACATGAAGAAATAAAAATATCGTGAGATCTTCCTTCCCTCAAATCCAATCCCTAATTTCTTTTTTAATCAAAACCAAATCAAACCTCAATTCTACTCAATTCACCCCGATCCAAACTCAAAACCTCTCCTTTATTACTTTACAACTTTGTCGTTAATTCACAACTGATCCATCTCAGTTTTCATCTTTTGTGTTTCTTAATTCCGATTCTGAGGTTCTCGTTGGGATTCTGAAGGGGTGAGGGGAGGGGAGGGGATCATGGAGAGGAATATTTCAACAATGAGAGATGCCGATGGATGGTCTTGGAGATTCAAAAACAATAAGGCGGATACAACCATTCCGATCCGAAACCCGTTTCATAAAGAGGGGAAGCAAGGCGGAAAGACAAGAGACGAAAATGAAACAGGTTACTCTATCTGATCATGAGTTGGTGCAAATTAACAATTCACTGGAGATAGCACTAGTGAAGGTAAAAAGTGTCGAAACCATGTCTACTTTATATCGTTTGTGTTGTGAAAAGGGTTTTAATGAGGTTAAAATTCATCATATCGGAGGACTGTGGTTGTGGTTGCAATTCCAAAATGAGGAAACGTGCAATGCTTTTAAGAAGAATAACAATTTAAAGTCTTTCTTTTCATTGATCAAACCGGTGTCTAAGAACTTTTTTGTGA